>CANYBF013140532.1:0-91971 GCA_948192965.1 Dalechampia spathulata | reverse complement strand
TTTTCTCAAAAATCCAAAACTTACCAATTTGACAAGCAAACTTCAGTCAACACCTCCAAATACAAAACCAAGTTGAGTTTAAGTCCTTTTAATGATTAAAGGGTATTTTCTTGCAAGAAAATGGATGAAATCCACTCTCTTAGCTTTGGTTATGGAAGAAAATGGAAGAAGAGGAAGAAGAAGAGAAGGAGGGGCGTATGACATAAAGAAGGAGGGCTAAATTAAGGGATTTTGACTAAATTAAGACCTTAGGTACACCATACTTACCATACACCTTCATCCATGCAATCACACCCTCGTATTTACTATTTCCATGCATTTTTTTTAAATATCCAAAATGACCATATGCACTTAATTAAATCAATACCAACTTTATTTCCTATTTTACTCGAGTAATACATCTCGTATCACTATTTAAATACGAATACATGTATTGTATAAATTCATCATATTAACATCTTTTCCTTCTATATCACATATGCATTCAATCTTATTGTCATGCACACACCCATACTACGAGGCCTATGTGTACGGATGTGACAGTTGACATTCCAAATAAATAGATGGTGGATGCATACCGTTTCTATTATCTTTTCATTATGTCCATTGATGACACTATTCATTTCATTGTTCCCACTAGATATTCACTTGATTAACTGTTGGAGGTTGTATATATCAAATTCGTCCTAAAATTGAGGAATGATGAAGCATCATATATGTCTAGTTGGTATCAAGTTTAGACAGGATAATGGTGTAGATGAGGATGATTGAGAGAGATTATTGATAAGATGATATGGGAATAAGAAATGGATTTGTGGGTGGACTTGATAAGATGCTAGGCCTGGTTAAGATGCCAAACTCTGCTTTATTTGTTCTTTCAAGTTGGTTGACTTGCTATGACTCTTGTCAGTCAATTTCTTCTACATCCATTTGGGATTAAGAATCTGATGGTGCCAGCAGTCCCCCACCACCAAGTAAGACTATTCAGGGCTCAGCAGTTTAGCTTGAATCAGAATTTTCTGCAGCCTATAAAGAGGCCTTCGTCCCGTTGCTCGGCTAAATCAAGGACATCAAGACATTGGTTGTTCACCTCCCCTCAAGGGTTCCGCTTTGCTATCTTCTGATAAGTTAAAACAACACCGTTACCATAGGCAGCAAGGTGGAAGCCTCTTGGGGGGAACTGAACAGTATCTGTCTTGCTTAAAGAGATGCTTTCTATTTGCGACTGACATTGTGACGAAAATGGTAAGATTACTTTTGTGTATTCAGTTTATAGTCTTGGCTTGATCTTTTGAATGTTCGAAGTTATTAAATGCTAATGTAGTATCTTAGCATGAAGTAATACGGTGCGTTTTTGTATCGGGTCCGCAATTAACTTACAAGAAGATAAGGCCACCTTATCAAGAATCCAAGCGCCTGTCCTGTTTATTGCATAAGCAAAAGAAAGACAAAAAATGTCCAAACTCCCGACTTCCCCGGCAACGTTTGCTTCCATCGTTTGATTTCTTAAATTCGTCATGGAGAAGCTAGCTTTCTTTCAAAGCTACCGTAACTCGCCATTAAATCAAAACCCACTTCCTCACCAGCCTAAACCAAGGATAACCCATTCACCTGCTCATCTTTCTCTAGCTCCTACACCTACCTCCCCTGATCCCACCCCTCTCTCTGCTTCTCCATTACCAAAGTTTCAATCTTCTTATTGCCTCGGTGATGCTAAAACACTTGATTCTGTCAAAACAATGCATGCCCAGATGATAAAAACTTGTATCAAGTGGAATTCTGATTCAAAGGCTAAAACTTTGATCACTTCTTACTTGGAATTTGGTGATTTTAGGTCTGCTGTAATGGTTTTCTTTGTTGGTTTGGCTAGGAATTATGTTATGTGGAGTTCTTTCTTGGAGGAATTTGAGAGTTATGGAGGTGATCCTGTTCAGGTTCTCGAGATTTTTCAAGAATTGCATCGCAAAGGAGTAATTTTTGATAGTGGGGCTGTTACGGTGATACTGAAAATTTGCATTGAAGTGGCGGACTTATGGCTAGGTTTGGAGGTTCATGCTAGTTTGATCAAGAGGGGTTTTGAATTAGATGCCTATGTGCGGAGTGCATTATTGAATTATTACGAGAGATGTTGGGATGTTGAAAATGCTAATCGAGTATTTAATGAAACGCCAGAAAAAGGCGATCTCTTGTGGAATGAAGCTGTCGTCATCAATCTGAAAAATGAGAGATTTGATAATGCTCTAAAACTGTTTAGACAAATGCAGTTTTCCATGGCAAAAGCCCATTCAAGTACTTTTATGAAGATGATTCAAGCCTGTGGAAAGGACGGAGCCCTACAGGAAGGAAATCAGATTCATGGGTATGTTATTAAACATGCAATGGAATCTAATACGTGGTTATGTAATGCCTTGATCAGGATGTACTCTAGAAATGGGGAACTTAGGCTCGCTAGAAGAGTTTTTGATTCAATGAAAGATCATAACTTGTCTTCATGGAATTCAGTTATCTCAAGCTACAATGCATTAGGTTACTTGGATGATGCTTGGAATCTTTTTTGCCATATGGAATCATCTAGCATGAAACCTGATATTATAACTTGGAACTGCCTATTATCAGGCTACGCTCTTCATGGCTTATATGAAAAAGTCCTTGTGATTTTACATAAAATGCAAGTTGCAGGTTTTAGACCGAATTCAAGTTCCATTACTAGTGTTCTTCAATCTGTTATTGAACTGAGGCTCTTAAAAGTCGGAAAGGAAATCCATGCCTATGTGATAAGAAATGGGCTTAACCATGATGTTTATGTGGAAACTTCATTGCTAGACATGTATGTAAAGAACGATTGCTTGGCCATTTCCCAGGCAGTTTTTGATGATATGAAGTATAAGAATGTAGTTGCTTGGAATTCTTTGATAACAGGCTACGCATACAAGGGCCTTCTTGATGATGCAAAAAGACTACTGAATAGAATGGAAGAGGAAGGAATTAGGCCAGATACAGTAACATGGAATGGCCTGGTATCTGCGTACTCAATGTGGGGCCATTATGAGGAAGCCTTGGGTCTGATTAAAGAGATCAGAAGTTCAGGATTAACTCCAAATGTGGTTTCATGGACTGCTCTCATATCAGGATGCTCTCAGAACAGTAGTTACAAGGAGTCTTTGAACTATTTCATCCAAATGCAGCAAGAAGGTATAAAGCCAAACTCTGCCACTGTATCCAGCTTACTCAGAACTTGTGGAGGCCTATCTCAGCTGAAAAAGGGGAAAGAAATTCACTGTCTTAGCATTAGAAGCAATTTCATAGAAGATGTATATATAGCCACTGCTCTAATTGACATGTACAGCAAATCAGGAGATTTGAGGAGTGCCCGTGAAGTTTTCCACAGGACTATGAACAAAACGCTAGCCTGTTGGAATTGCATGATCATGGGATTTGCCATTTATGGATTGGGGAGAGAGGCAATTTCACTCTATGATGAAATGCGAAGAGAAGATATTCTGCCAGATCCCATAACCTTTACTGCTCTGCTATCAGCATGCAAGAATTCAGGTTTAGTTGATAAAGGGTGGAACTACTTTGATAGTATGAGCAAAGATTATGGTATAGAGCCAACGATTGAGCATTATTCATGCATGGTGGATCTTCTTGGAAGAGCTGGATATCTTGATGAAGCTTGGGACTTCATTCAAACATTGCCATTAGAGCCAGATGCCACTATTTGGGGTGCTTTTCTCGGATCCTGTAGAATCCACACAAACTTGGAGTATGCAGAGACGGCAGCTAAGGAACTGTTCAAGCTAGAACCACACAATTCTGCTAATTATCTTTTGATGATGAACTTGTACGCAACATCGAACAGATGGGAAGATATGGAGCGTATAAGAGTTCTCATGGATGAAAAAGGGGTGAAAAGCAGGGAAGTATGGAGCTGGATACAGGTTGATCGCAAAGTTCATACGTTTTTCGCTGGGGGGGAACCCCATCAAGATGAAGGAGAAATATATTTCCAGGTGTATCATTTGCTTTCTGAACTGAAGAAAGTTGGGTATGTACCTGATATCAGCTGTGTATATATGAATATAGATGAGGAAGAAAAGGAGAAGGCGCTCCTCGGTCACACGGAGAAACTAGCCATTACATATGGACTGATCAAGACAAAAGGCAGTAAACCCATAAGAGTGATAAAAAACACAAGAATTTGTTCAGACTGCCATACCGCAGCAAAACTCATATCAGTAATGCGAAAGGTTGAGATTTTCCTCAAGGATGGAGTTAGGTTTCACCATTTCCAGGCTGGGAAGTGCTCTTGCAATGACTTCTGGTGATAGTAGCATCTTTTAACCTATTACAGGCCTTTTTTAGATATTGATAACTTGATGAGCTACGCAGAAGCAAGCATTAGGAGGGAGTACTAGAGGTGCAAGTGTGAACTTTGTACTCCAAAGGAGTTGAAATTTTTGTACCACTTAAGAAAATTATTACTTTTTGAAGTTTTCGTTCTTCGAGTTGCATAGGATTATTCAACATAAGCTATAAGAGGGCAGTGTTGGATATAGGCTCCATTTTCTCTACCATGCACGACCTGGACCACTAACCAAACGAGCCTCCCCATCGTGAAAAGCTTGAGTTTCTTGGTAACTCAAAAGGTGATGCCCTCACCCCAAGGGCCCCCACACCCGAATCCAACCAGTTGTGGAGGGGTAAATCACGGTACCCAACGGCCTCCTAGATGAGGTCCGTGATCTTGATGCCCACAAGGAGCCCACCCAGAGGATGTGACTCCCACACTGTGACTGCTAAAACTCGAACCGTGGACTCTTGGTATCTCAACACCCACCCGAGTACCAAACGTGAAAAGGTCGAGTTTCTGCTTAGATGTGTAGGCGCCAAAACTACCATGTTCACGGCAAGAATTTTAACCGCATAATACTCTTCGGCAATTGGTTCACCGATCCAAGCCAAAAACTCAAGCAATTATTCGGTTTGGAAAAACATTTTCAAGTTTCAAAAAGAGCATTTAAAAGGCGATGTAAAAAATAAAAGACGGGCGAATATGACTGCCAAGTTCTTCATCAGTGTTCCTGCAGTTGTAACTATCAAATAAGAAGTAAAAACCTACAGTTTGAAGGTCGCAACTGTGTTACGTGGACATTTACAGATATGACCAAAGTCATTTACAAACCCACCATGGAAAAACAAGTAGAAACCAACAGTAACAAAGAGCCGATTCTTTCCCAAGCATAGGGAGTTTTAGGAAACTTGTCTAAGACCTAATTACTGACAAGGAAGATCCGACCTTGGATGTTGAGGGAAGCAAACTTAGGAAAATCAGGCAGAAATGGTCTCCATGAGGAGAAAAAAGAAATCCAGCATTACATGCAAAACTTTGGGAAATAGGAAAGGCTACTCCCAACAATCTTTACAAAGCCTCTGGAATTTATGACTGCCAACAGCACTGCCACTTCACAAATCCACGACCAGCCTTTCAGTATCGATTAATTGGTTCAATCCGGTCCTGCACAGCCATTCTCTCTGAGACATCGGCCAAAGATTTGAGATTGCACTTGATGAGGGCCTTTACAAAGTAACATGTCTCGTCCTTTGTGTTCCCATCAGGTACATCCACCACAAAAGACTCTATGACTAAAGTCCCAGGCCTTCCATCAATAACCTCAGGATGGACGGTCATGATTGATGAGTAGTTCTGCAAAATCAAGAAAATAAAGGGGGACAAAAGAAGGAATGGAGTTGTTTTAGCACGGTGACAATGGTTTTTTAAACATTTTATATACAAGATGGCAGAAAATATCAGAAATTTGTAGTTTTAAACAAGTACATCAATATTTGGTGGCAAATTTCAAAAGCCTTGCTGTATGACGCAAAAGTGCTTGCTTGCAAGTACAAGAGGTATAAACAATTCAATCTACTCATAAATTATGAGTCATTCCTCCAAAATAACCACTTATTTACTGTTTGAAAACAGGGCAAGGCCAGTTCACAAGTAACTTGGACATCGAAACAAGATGCAGCTCCCAACCGTATCTCCCGTGTCCAAATGCGAAACAAAACTGCATAACATGACAAAACTCCTATTTGTTCAAATCACATTAATCCTATGGTTTAACATCCTAATTTAACATGACTAACACCATCCTTGGATCTCAATTTTATGCTACGGTTAACATTCAACTTTAATATGAGTAATCCTATTCTGATTAGCATCCTCTTCGCATCTTTCATCTATTAAAAAATTGAGTGAGAATGTATTTACGATAACTGGAGTGAGACACCGTCCCTCCATATAAGAAAACCTAACCATTTTCACTACTTGAAATTCTTTGATTCTTAAGTGTTCCTCCAAAACTCTCAACTATTTACTTCTGTTTGAAAATTGAAATTCATCTAGTAATCAAACATCGATTGCGCATCATACACCAAGGGATTTCCTCTTGTATATATCTAGTCAACCCATCTATGACTAAGATTACGAGATGAAGGGTCAAACCCAAACCCAAACCCAAACCCTGCTTTAACAAGAGCATCAAAGAAATAGAAAAGGCAAAAATAATATTGACCAGATAAGAAAAGGCATGTTCTGATAGCCACAAAACTGTAAAGCACATGCAATATCAAAAATCTATAGAGTCCATCTCATCTTAACTTCTGCGTTTGCAGAAACATGTAGAAATTGATCAAAACATCGAAGTTCTTAATAGCACTCAAATCAAGCATATTTATTTAATTCATCGTGAAGAGAATGATGTATTATACCTTTAGCCTGTGATCACCACCAACAATCTTGATTCCAAGAATGTGCTCTTCATCATCAAGAAGTTCCAGCATCTCGGTGCTTGTGGTGGCAGGGAGTCCAGATTTAACGTTCACTTCTCTAACACTTCCGATCCCTAGCTCTCCGTTCACTACGCACCTACTCACAAATGGCTTGTACTTCTGCGGCTGGTCAAATCGCCTTACTAGTGACCAAACCTGATTCAAACAATTCAACAAAACATAAAAACAGAAAAGCAAATAAATCAGTATGTTAAGCTGAATTCCGGTCAGAAAGTAGGTTATGCAGGCAATGAAAATAAATAAAAACGCAAATTGAAACGTTTCTTATCTAAAAGAATAAAAAAAAAAAAGAACCGAGATCCATCTGGATTCAGGAACAAATGGTCAGAGGTTACAAAAAAAAAAACGAAAAAAACAACAAAACACAAAGAAAAACATGAATTAGAAAACAAATCCAAACAGAAAAGAAGAAAAAGAAAGCTTACAAGATGAACAGGAGCTTTAATATGCTTAACAAGAGCAGAAGAGCACTGATTCTGTCTAGGCTGATGCCTATGGTGTCTCCGAATGTACTGAGACTCGACAGCACTGAAAACATCACCACCGTTCATCTTAAGAGGTACCGCAAAAACCGAATATCTCACCGTTGTACACGACGACGTCGATGAAGCGAACTGCGTTTTGAGATAAGCCTCAAGTTTAAGTGGTGTTGGTGACACGGAATGAAATTGCGGAAATAAGCTATAGCTGTAGCTGTAGCTGTAGCTTTAGCTTGACTTAGCAGGCTATCAAAACAACCAATGCATTCACCCACATTTCTTTATTTTATTCTTATATTTATCCATCCGCCTTTTTACGCCCAACTTTGTCATATAAAAAAATAAATAAACCCTCCTCCGTTCGCCGGTGGACCCAACTCTTATTCTATATCTTTTATAGTAAAATAACATTCCTTTTTAATTAATATTACACAGTAGGATTATGTGAATAATGTAATGGTTATCATAAGTTAAACAAGATATTAAAATGTGAACACCACTAAGCTAGTGGGTTTTCTTTTAAGTCAAAACGTGACGAGGTGGGGCTAATGTTAGGACAGACCTTTCTTGAGTTTTTCTTTTCTTCTGGACCTTTAGATAATTTCTGTGCTAAATTGACACCACTATCCTTGTAGACAATGCATTTTGGCAGTCCTTTGGCTATCTTCTGACTTTCTAAAACACAATATAAAAAGCCATCTTCTGACCTGTTAAGCATTATCGTCTTAACCAAACTTGAACTTACCCAGGCCCCCCCAAGTCATTACCATTTTGAATAATTACACGCCATTCTTCCCATGGATGAATCAACATTGACATTGTCCTTGTTGAAATTTAAAGGTAAGTACGGAAGAGGATGGGTGTGTACAAGGTTATTTCGAGGATGATATGCTTTCTTCTCCGCATTAATGTTTGCGCCGCGTGTCTCTAGTGGACGGCATTCAACAACCAACCCACCCAATTTTGCCATTTTATCCTCCATTTCAATTATTCATGGAAAACTACGTTTTTATATTAATTAAATGGATGTAATTATTTTAGAATAATAAATGTTATCTTGTTATTTTTAAAGATATTACAATTCAATTCAAAGTTTAATAACTTATGTTTATTATTATATATATGGTTTTCGTTATGATGATGCCCATCAGCATAAATCTTTTAACCTCTTGTCTATGAAAAGAATGGTTAAATCATTGCAAATTCTATACCTTATAACATTTATGAAATCTCAATGACTCCGATTAATACCATATATATGGAAATAATATGACAATCATTTTTATACTTTGTAAGTATCTTGTCATTTATTAAATTATTTTTTTATATTAAATATATAAATATTTATTATATGTTTTAATTCTACTATCTAATGAACTATACATGAACAAAGTTTGTCAAATATATTTATAAATTAAAACATGCGAATCATACCTTTAATAATTCAAATCATATATACAGGACAAGGTTATGATAAATATATATTTAATTAAAACACATCAAAATCAAAATCAAAATGAAATGCTTCTACAGTTATGATGATGCTCTGAAGACATCAATATTCCACCTAACATGTTTTATTGTATAAATTTGGTTCAACTTATTACCGATCGAATATTTCCAAAAATATTTCGGATTTATCTGCTTATTTCATGTTTTTTTTATTTCAGTTAATAGAAGAAAAGCAGATATGTGGAGTCTGATAGGACCACGATGGCAGGAAACAATTTATCCACATAACATTTTTAAATTAATTTATTTGTCCAATCAAATCACCGACCAGACCGGTTAACGGTCCACTACGGAATTGCTCGAAATTGATTAAACATTTCTTCCCTCGACCAGTAACCAACGACCTTTGCCTTCTCTCTTGTTCCTATTTTATAAGGTTGTCGGATCAAACTCCATGTTTCCCTAGATGCCCTAATTTCATATTAAGTGTTACTTAAGGTTTTGAATCAATTTGTTATTTAGAATATTGAATTAAATATATGATTTATATATACATGCAATCTTAAAGAAAATATAGGAAACAAAAGTAATATAATTTATTAAAATATGAAAAGAGCAGTAACATGTAACGTTATACAATGGTGGGTGTGTCTTGATTTGATATGATGATGACTACTGTCATGGATCTCTTGGAAATTTTTGAACGTCGATATGAAATTGAACTTGAGTCGTGCGATACGAATGGTCTCCAATAAGTTTACACCACGTCATCATTTCAAGAGAGTGGAAAAGGCGTCTCCGTACCTAGCAGTGTGTGAAATTTTGCCATCTGGCACCATTGTTAAGCTTGGAGTGCATAGATGATTTAATTTTTAATGAAGGAATGTTCAGATTACCATTGAGGTGATGCCGATGCCGATGCCGATGCCGATGCCTTGGGGTTGATGCATAGTGTGGCAAACAAACAGAAAGTTGCCTTGTCAAGGGGCAAAGTTCCCCAGCAGGCAATTGGCTAATGAAGGCAAAGAAGGCAAGGTAATTGATTGAGGATCGGGATGCTCTAGAATCGGAGGGTCCAACCAAACCAACTAAAAAAACTGGCTGAAGTTGACTCCTCCCACATGGAAACTGGACGTTTTTGTCCTACCAGACCAAGACAAAAAGACACTGCCTATATATACATGGTAAAATTCGATTGGCATATCCATGAAAAGCTTTTCTCAAGGACAAAATCATGATAGGAGTGAAGAAGCAAGATTCATTTTTCCCACTACCCAGAAACCCAGTTGGGAATTGGGGTTGTTGCACAATTTAGCTTACATATATAATTCTTGATTTAAGGTAATCAGATAGATTTCCGTTTTCGATTTTTTGTAAAATTTCCTACATTACTATCAACTTCAGATCAATCAAAATTGATAAAGAATATATCCATCGAATTTAGAAAAGAATGCTTTATAATAAAAATATATTAAAATATTTAGCATATCCAATTGGGACAACTTAAACACTCGGAATATAAAGCATTTTCTCTTTTAGTGATGTTTTATCAACGAAAAGCATAATCATTCTTCGCAAATGGCTCGGCAGAAAACCTCCTTTATTTCTCCAATAAAAACAAATATTAACATTTTTTGTATAAAATTAAAAGTGAACGGTTCAAGTTTTATGACATCAAACCCAAAATGAAAGTGGAAAGCCAATAGGATTTATACACATATGTTATTTGACTTTCCAATATGAACTTCTTTTACAGATTTTCCTGCCACTTCCATTATTCATTTCTAACATATTATTAATACATGTGTTAATTTTTATTTAATATTATAAATTTTATATTTAATTAGTGTATAATTATTTACTTGTGTTCTTTGAAATGTAAAAGAAAAATGAAGATATTTTCACATAAGAGGTCGTGGAGAGAAACTAGCGGTCAACTTTAGAGTTTTATCCGACGAGGATGAAACCCATCTGCAAAGAAATATGCAAATATTCTCCTTGATGAGTGGCGAAGAAAAGGAAACTTGGTACTATTACTTTAAACATACAAAGGGGAACCCTGTTTATATAGCATGTTCCAGTCGTTGTCAATTTTGCGTGGAAGGAGATGTTTTTTAACATATGATGCTTGGCAAAAACCTCTGGATAATTGTGTCTCTTGATCCTATCTTGCCCGATAACTTTGGATTACGACCAGAATAAGACCAAGCAACTGGCGCAAAGATCAAATAATCTTCCAAGCAATGGATGGGGCACATAACAAAGAAAGGAAACCAGGAAATGACAACGTTTCAGAATAAGTTAAATTTCTTGCCCTGTTGTGTTAGATTTTGGACCAGTTCAACTGGCTTTTGCCTTTTATGAACGCCAGATATGTGCCCAAGAACAATTCTTTTACAAAAAAAAAAAAAGGAATTTACATTAAAGCCAAAGAACAAGGTCGCATCAGAAATGCGAGGAGTGGAAATAACGTGTCGATTTCTAAATGGGTAATTGATGGAAAATCCATAATAGACGTTATGATTCAGTGTAACCGTTTTGGGACAGATAGACTTTGCCATTAAGGTTGCTTTATTGTCCTTATCGCATAAAGGAAAAAGTAGTAAAAGAAAAATAATAATAATAAAGATGGATTATCGTCTCGCTATTGGCCATGGATCTAACCAAGACCAGAGAACCAAAGTTATGGTTAATACAGTTTCTACTATATATACGTATATGTATATGTATATATTTCCCAAAGAGAAAATAATTGAATTGGATAATGACACAGAGGCATATCCAGTCGGGTCTGTGTCCTACGAGAAAAATAAAAGCTGAAGAAAGACGGTCATAACAAAAGCATATCCGAATGTGTCTTGCCCCTGTAGAATTTTCGCGTGAACTGCGGCTGGCTGGGGATAAGCAAGAATTATCTTTCGCCCGGGTCTGGAACTCTTAATATGGCGATGGTTTCAGGGGTTAAGTTACCGATTATAATTAATTGCATCATTAGCAGAATTTTCAAAGCCAGAGGTTTATTTATGTCAAAACGTCAAAATCAAATGTTTTTCGAAAACGAGTAAATAGATTTTTCAGTGAAATATATAGAGATTTATTTTTTAATTTTTTTACATGAAATAATCATTATTATATTATTAATTGGAGAAAATGAAAACAACTCCATGTGGTGGCATCTGCAATAATTGAAGTGAGGTTTAAAAGAAAACTTAGTCCATGTGTGCTTCAACAGTTGAACCAGTTCCAAAACAATAATTCTCAGGAGAGACTCTTCTTATTTCTTGACTTGAAACTTTTTAAGTATGAGGGTTCGTGGATATTGATGTATGATGCGCAAAGTTATGAATTCAACTGTTGCACAGTATGAACAAGTCTTAGAGTTGCAGTTCATTTTTGGTGTGTGAAATTAAGCAGAAAAGCCTTATCATAGATAAACATGGTCATCAGAAAAGCCTTGAATGTAGTTTGTTGCGAAGAAGAACTGGTCCTAAATTCGAACAAGATGATGAAGAGGTAATGCTAAACCAGATAACTGTTGTCAAACTAGTTCCAAGTGAATCTAAGTGGGTCAAGAGATGTGCATTCATGTGGGGATCATTAAACATAATTTTATCTTCACTAAATAGATATGCATCCGTCTCATATGGTACGTACCAAGTTACACCCACAGGAGGATGATATTCATAATCTGAGATATGACCTAGAGTGCATCCTAATCATGACATTACATATATAACCACGTATGATATTTTATTGCATGTTTAGGGCTCCCTCCTTTCCACAGCCTTGAATCATCTTCACAAGGATTGGTCTTTCCCATGCAAAACTGCCTTCCTCAACAGTTTCAGAGCATTATCAAATCTCTCATTTTTCAAGTTAATGACAAAGGCTTCAGTTTTCAAGTTTCAGAGCATTATCAAATCTTTCCACGCCCCAGCATCTCTCGTAACAGTTCAACAAGTAATCTAATCCGAAATCCCTCTTGATCAAACTGGCATGAACGTCAAAACCGAGCCACGCCTCCGCCACTTGAATGCAAAAATATCATCGTAAGAGCTCCAACATGAAAAGTCACTCCTTCGCTTCCTTTACAATGCAGTTCTTTGAAAACCTTGAGAGCCTGAACAGGATCGAGTTCCTTGCAAAACCCACACAGAAAACCATTACTAGCTACCACCAACTAGAAATTATCATCAACGAATAACAACTGAAATTATTTTGTAATTTTCATATGTTTTAAAAAACACAACTTTCCCTATTTGTTGAAAAAAAACCCAAATAGCAATTGAAATGGGGCCATAAGCAACAGGCCGAAAATTTTGAATAATAGGCCCATAGTTTATTTCTCAAAGTATTTTCAAAGTTTTTTTTAGAAAAAAATATTGCACTTTATTAATTTTATTGTCTTTTAAAAAATTGAGGATACAGATTTATTTACAATTTACGTAAACATCTCAATCTAAATGAATTACATTAAAAATTTTATCAAATAAACCTAATTAATTAATCCCTAATAATTTCGATTTAGGAAAAAGAAGAAAAGAAAAAAATTATAAAAAATAATTAAAAATCTATGTTTTAAAATATATATTTTATAGCATTTTTAATAATTTCTGTATTTTCATAAAGGCTTTTGACTTTTTTCAATATTTCTTAAAAATCATGTACCTTATAAGTTTCATGAAATTGACATTCCTGACGTCGACCCCAATCCAGAATTCGCAATTCTCGTAGCCAATCACACCAATTCCTCTTTTTCACTTTATTTCATTTTTTTTGGGAAAAAAACTATAATATATATATATATTTTATTTTTTTTTTCTTTGGCTCTCTGCACCATTTCATTTCAATATTAATGCGTCAATATATTACTGTATCTGCCATAGTTTTTCCTTTGTTTTTAATTTCAAACTTCCTAATACAGTTGATTCGCCGACAGCTCCCCCTTATCTCAGGGATTGAATCAGGGTTTTGATAATCTGACCTTTTGATATACCAATTTGGTCGGTCTTTCTTAGGGTTTTTATTCCTTATCCTTTGATTTTTGTTCAATTTGTTTTGTATATAATTTTGCTTTTGGATTTCTTTCATTGATTTAATACGACCACAATATATTGAGCTGGATACTTCTGTGAAGTTTTTGAAATTGAAGTGCCTTGTTTTTCCTTTGAAGTTTCTTTACTTTACTGTGTTTGTTTCACCAAACCCCATATGTTTGAAGACTCTACTCTGCTTTCCTTTGGATACCCCACAGATTTTCAAGCATTTATGGCTTAAGTTCGTGCTTTAGAGAGGCTTATTTTACCAGAAAAGAATATCAAGTTCTATAAAAACCTAATCAAGCTAGTCCTCTTTTCTTGTAGTACTGTAGTTGTTTTTTTTTTCTTTTTTTTTCATTTCATGCACAGTTTGGTATCTTGGGCCACTGGTAATTTGCAAAAACGGGTAGGAGAAGAGTGAAAGGGGCCTAAGGATTGCATGGGCGAGCATGACAGATTATTGCCAAATGGCTTGTTGCCTAATGATGCAGCCTCCGTGATCAGAGTGCTTGATTCTGAGCGATGGACAAAGGCTGAAGAGAGAACTGCAGAGCTTATTGCCTGCATTCAGCCCAATGCACCCTCCGAACAGCGTAGAAATGCTGTCGCTGATTATGTGCAACGACTTATCACAAAGTGTTTTCCTTGCCAGGTTAATTGCATTGTTCCTTTTGGTTGTGTGGTTTACGTAGTGTTCCTGTTCATGATTCTGTCGGTGATTGTTCATCTATCATCTCCGTCTAGTTAATAAACATCTAATCTCTAAAGCGTACATTTTGAAGCAGGTCGTATGTGTGGTCTTGTAAGTCAAGCAAATGAAATTGTTAATGGTTATTGAATGTAACATACCAAGAATGAATCGGAGTTTTCAAGTTGAGGTGTTGATGAAGTTACTGATTGATATTATATTTGTACAGAAGTGGATATTCATTTGCCTTTACCAGCGTGTTCATTTTGGATCGTGGAAGTAATTGTATCTTCGCATGTTACTTACTCCTGATTGTTATTACTTCGCAGGTGTTTACTTTTGGGTCTGTGCCGCTCAAGACTTATTTGCCTGATGGAGACATTGACTTAACAGCTTTCAGTGAGAATCAAACTCTAAAAGACACATGGGCTCATCAGGTTCGTGATATGCTGGAGAATGAGGAGAAGAATGAAAATGCTGAGTTTCACGTGAAAGAGGTTCAGTACATTCAGGCAGAAGTAGGTCGCTTGTGTCAAATTATTACGTCTAATAATTTTCCACTATTCATGACTCCTTGCCTTGTAAAACCATTATTAATATTGTTATTGTTATTGTCATTAGTTATCTTCACCTTAATTATTGTTTTATGAAGCATAAAGTTTAATGATAATTTAGCATCTGTTCTGTTTAATTGTACATACAGGTGAAGATAATAAAGTGCCTTGTGGAAAATATTGTGGTGGACATTTCTTTTAATCAGCTTGGCGGGCTATGTACCCTTTGTTTCCTTGAGGAGGTCAGTTATACCAGTCTTTCGGAAGTGTTGCATTTTATCTCTATCTAGGAAAATGCAAGGAGTGGTCAAATTTGTATTTTGTTTATGACTAAGATTTTTTCTTGTGTAGATTGACTATTTGATAAATCAAGATCATTTGTTCAAGAAGAGCATTATATTGATAAAGGCTTGGTGTTATTATGAGAGTCGTATCTTGGGTGCTCACCATGGATTGATTTCCACTTATGCTCTGGAAACCTTAGTTCTTTATATATTTCATGTTTACAACAATTCATTTGCTGGACCCCTCGAGGTAGTCTTTAATTTGTGTCATTTCTTATATTGTTGTATTTCTTTGTTCATTTATCTGATTTCATATTCTCTGATGCCATCTAGGTCCTCTACTGTTTTCTCGAGTTCTTCAGTAAGTTTGATTGGGAGAATTTTTGTGTTAGCCTTTGGGGTCCTGTACCCATTAGTTCACTACCAGATGTAACAGGTGCATTTAATTTGGAGATTCTTATATTTATGTTCAAATACGTGTTTTTCCTGCATGTTAGTTTCTACAATATTTTGAAAATTTTTGCAGTGGAACCTCCTCGGAAAGATGGTGGAGAGTTGCTGCCTAGCAAATTATATCTTGAAGCTTGTGCTTCTGTGTATGCTGTCTTCTCTGGCGGCCCAGAAAATCAAGGGCAACCTTTTATGTCAAAATACTTCAATGTTATTGATCCTTTGCGCTTAAACAACAATCTTGGTCGTAGTGTGAGTAAAGGTAATGTAAAAAAGTTCTGGTTTGTCATGTATCTCGTGTTTCTGGGTGGGATAGGGGTGGGGATGGGTATTATCAATCTTCTAGGTTTGTCATCATTTGCCTAATGCATTTATATTGTTTATTCTGTTGATGTCATAATTAATACATTCCCTTCGTGTTTTGCTTGCGTTGCACCAAGCTGCCCTTTTAGCAATATGTTAAATCTTTTGAGGTTAATTTAAGATCTGCATCAGTGTCTGTGTTGCTGTATTCCCTAGTGAAGGCCTACATACACGTGTGTGATCATTTCACAGAGTATACAAATTTTCTTTCAATTATGGTTTTACGTCGCTCATCTAGTTGAGAAAATACTATATATTAGCTGAAATGATAAGATATGGTATTAAGAATGCTTGTTGAAATGAAGAAAAAGGGTGAGGGTGAGACTGGTTTTCTTTTCTTTTCTTTGTTTTTCTTTTTGGAAAACCTGAGGAGTTAATTCCTAAGGGATACATCATCAATGGAGTTGCATGTTTAAGGCAAACATTCAATCCTTCATGAAATGTCTAATCCTTTCAGAATGCTCTTGCCATTTTCTTTTTAGATTGAACCCATGTTAACTTCTTTTTATTTTTTTCATATTGGAGCTATGTTTTACTCAGTAAGTTATGCATCCTTTTCCAGGAAATTTCTTTAGAATACGTAGTGCATTTGCATTTGGTGCTAAAAGGCTGGCAAGATTACTTGATTGTCAAAAAGAAGACATACATTTTGAAGTGAATCAATTTTTTATGAACACCTGGGATAGGCATGGTAGTGGCCAGCGTCCTGATGCACCAATGGATGATTTGGGATGCATGAGATTGTCAACATTTGATTTCACACATGGAGTTGCTAATCTTCAGATTAATTCAAACGGCAAAACTTCTGTTCATGAAACTCAACATGATGCCGCGTCTAGTGTACCTACTGCTTCCTGTCAACTTGGTAATTCTCTATCAGAAAGCTCATCTAGGAGTAGTGAAGTTGCACTAGTTTCTTGTGATCAAAGCCAAAAGACTTGTATTAACCCTTGCAATACAAGGACCTCTGATCAGTCTAGAAGGGAAAGTAATTCTAATCAGGGCTCGCATGATGAGAAAAATCTGAGAAGTGCTAAACCTGATAAGTTAGTCAACGATCTTCGTGGAAAGTATGTTTTTGCAAGAACACGCTCTAGTCCTGAGCTTATGGAGACTTGTAGTGAAGTTGCTTTTCAAGGAAGGTCTAGCAGAGCCCAAAAAACTGGAATAAGCTCAATCTCATCTGGCAGGTTAGATAACAATCGGAGGAAGAAAATGGAATTTGATACTCTGGGTGATGATCCTTCATCCATTATGTGTACCTCATTCCATCAAAGTCTTGATACAACTGCAGCTGATTCAAATAGTGTTTCAAACACTCACCATAATGATTCTAATCTGTCTTTTACTGGTGAGGAATTTACTTCTATCCATGGGGCCCAGGGCATGTGTCAGGAGGAGCAAGATTTTGTGAATATGATGACATCTTCTGCTGGCCATGGTTATAATGGGCAGGTTCCCCTTCCACAGAATCTGGGATCAAGTCATGTGCCTCTTACGGTGCCACCTTATGTTGTAGCTTCAATGGGTTATTCTCCTCAGATAAATTTGGGTGCGATGTTACCTGCAAATATCCCCTCGATGGACAACCCTTGGACTACAAATATGCAGTTTCTTCGAGGTTTTGTTTCATCAAATTTAACCCATTATTTTCCTGGCAATGGGATGACCTCGAACACGGAAGATTCTGTTGAACCTGGAAATAATCATTTTGGCTCTATGGAATTGAATGGCGCTGAAGCTGATTCTGATTTCTGGCATGAGCATGAGAAACGCTCCACCAGTGGGATTGATCTCGAAAATGGAAGCTATGAAATTTATTTGTCAGATAACAAGCAGCACACAACTTTAGCCAGTCATAACATGGTTCCTACATCCCAAACAACTGGCTCGGCTAGGTCTTTGAGAGATGAACAGAAATTCTCCAAAGAAGCCCAAGTGTCAGTGGCGGAAGATCATATAGATAATATCCCCTATCAAGAAAACAGGGATTATAAAATTTACTTTGATGATGGGGTTGCAGGTACGAGGCCCTTTCCTGCTGTGAATTCTAGCTCTTTAAGAAGTAAAACCTCTTTCGAGGGTTCATTGGATGGATCTTCTGCAAAGGTATCAAAACCGACAAGGGAAAAGAGAAACAGAAAAACGGCGTCTTCTGCAATGCCAACTACTGTGTATGTGAAAGGTAAGAATGTCGATGAGCATTTCCCAAATCAGGGAGATGATGAAAACAAAAAATGGAATCTGCGACACACTATGAGCCATGAAACAACTGAAAGAAGCATAGATGCTCAGTCTGCGGCTGCTGATGTGCATGTTACAAGGCATCAATTTCCTGAATTTGAAATAGCACAGACAAGTGGATCAGAGTCGTTGATATCTATGGGCCCAGTGCTCTTGGGACCTGGTTCCCAGCAAAGAACTACACATGGTTCTGGGGTTTTCCCATTTGCATTTTATCCGACTGGCCCACCAGTCCCATTTGTTACAATGTTGCCAGTATACAACTTCCCTTCTGGGGCAGGAACATCAGATGCATCAAGAAGTCAATTTGGTGTTGAGGAGGCTCCAGGTAGCTGTGATTCTGGTCAGAATTTTCTTTTATCCGAGGGAATTGATCAATCTGAGGCTTCAAGTACATCTAATCCTACGATAAGGGCTGCTTCTATGAAGCCATTGGAGCACAAATCTGATATTCTTAATAGTGATTTTGCTAGCCACTGGCAAAATCTGCAATATGGACGTTTTTGCCAAAGTTCCCAGTATAACACGCCATTGGTTTGTCCTTCACCTTTTATGGTGCCACCGGTACATTTACAAGGCCATGTCACCTGGAATAATCCGGGAAGACCTCTTTCAACAGATATTAATAGTTTAACTCAACTTGTGAATTATGGTCCTCATCTTGTTCCTGTTTCTCCTCCACAGTCTGGGTCTAATAGACCTTCTGGTGTTTACCAACATTATGTTGATGAAATACCAAGATATCGTGGTGGGACAGGGACCTACCTGCCTAATCCTGTAAGATATTTGTCTAATACCAACTGCTTTGTAGCTTCTTAGGCTCTCAATTTTACACTTCTCTGTTTCACAACAGTTTGTTTTTACTTTTAAGATGTGGTTTGCATTTATGTTTTACATGTATCTAACCAGTTATCAGTGTTTTGTTCTTGTTGTGGTCTTTTTAATATCTAAACCTTCTCCTATGAGTGCTTACATATTTTCACTTGTAGTGTGTTTTTAGTGCTCAGCTTAATGGATGGCTAATATACACCTTGACCTTTAACCATTGGATAGAATATGAGTGTACTTGCATATAATGTTTATGTCAATTGATGCAAACAAATGTATGAGGTTATACCTTCGAAAGCTTTTTCCTTCAAATGTCCTGCTACGAGGACATGCCTTTTGTATTATGTGCTAGTTTGGGCTTTTAGGAAGATTTCTGAAGATTGGTCATCTTTATTTGCAATTTTCCAGAAACTTTAATTGCTTTGAATCCTTTCTTATTGAAACTAATTGATTTTGATATCTTAGATCCTTCTTAACAGCGTAATTTTTGTTAATTTTGTTTTAGAAGGTGTCTTCTACAAGCACGAGAAAAGGTAATTACAGCTATAATAGAAATGACCACCATGGTGATAGGGAAGGGAACCGGAATGTGAATCCAAAACCTCGAGCTGCTTGGCGCCAAAATCGCAGTCAAGCTGAGAAGACAAGCTCAAGGATGGACCGTTTCTCAGCAAATGAGAGCCGTAATGATAGGACATGGGGCTACCAGAGACATGATACATTCTCGTACCAATCTCAGAATGGTCCAACTCGTCAAAACTTCTCTGTGAGTTCTACCAACATGGTGAATGGAGTGCATCCACTACGTTCAACGAGTTCTGGTGGTGTTTCCGCAAATGGGCCTACCTTTCCACATGTTGTCATGCTATATCATTACGATCAAACTACTGGCTTTGGCAGTCCTGCAGATCAGCTCGAATTTGGATCTCTTGGGCCTGTGTGTCTCCCGGACGCAAATGAGGTATCACATTTAAATCATGGAAGTCGACCAAGCGGTGGATTTGAGGACCAAAGATTTCTTGGCAACTTTGTCGGACGTTCTTCACCAGGTCAACCTTCTTCTCCGCAATTTCAGAGATAAGTCATAATTTTGTTTGAGAAGTGCAACATTTCAGTGAGCGTCAAAGCCAGGCTACTTTGTGGATAAGTGGGAGGATTTGGAACACAGTGCTCACAAGGTAGAACTCAAATTTCTGTGATTAAAATTTATTCCTGCCTTTGTTCAATGTGCCTGTTTGGTTCAATAACTTGACTAACAAATGGATGCTCTTTTGTAAAGTTTCTATTTATTTTTTTCACTGGGTTTTTATTTTCTTGATGGTTTTTGATCTACTTTTGTTAGCAGTGCTATTGGTTTTCTTTCTGAACTGGTGGCCTGAAGGAGTTACAATATGAAGGATGAGTATTTGCCGGTTCTTGTATTTCTGAGGACTTCTTGATGTCGCCTTGGTAAAGGAGAACTCGTGGATCTGGAGTTCTGCAATCTTTTCTGGCACAAACGTTGTTTGTACACTAGAACCATTAGCTAACCTGCCTTTTTCAGAAGATGTAGCAGACAAAGCAGCAATCGAGATATTGAAGAGGCTCCGTAACTAGTGTTTTGAGGTTAGGGTTCAACCAGATTACATCTTCATTGACTAGCAGATGTCAGAGTTAAAGTCTAGGATACAATGTTATTCATGTGCATGATTTCTCAGAAATTAAAAGAATTTGTACCAGGAATTTTCAATGCAGAAGCGATAGCGTCAGAACTTGTTATATGCACCTTGCCTCGAGGTCTATATTTGTAGCAATACCGCTTCAAATAATGATGAAATATCTTTCTACATTTGTATGGCCACGAAGCACTATCGCAGATGCTGTTTAGAATTCTTTAATACATACACATGACAGATTGCCGAATGAGTACAAATGGGTCTTAGAAAAATTTCTTCATCTCGAAAGGTCTCCAAGATCATGATACATCACAAAGAACAATTGGCAATGAAAAGAATTAAAAAATAAAAGAGCTTGATCATAATTTTAGATTTTGCAATTACACCTGCTGGCATTGTCTGTAACAAGGTCATTTCTGTAAACGTCCTATGCAATTGTTAAAGGACCCAGTCTATTTGGAACGTAAGCCGGGGACATTTTTGAGGCCCATCTTACCAAGAACGAGCTTGGGGATTGCCGGTGGGTTATCTAATCCCATACTTCGGCTGAACTCGTTAGCGAGCTCCACAAGCCTGTGCTTATCTCTACCCACCAGTTTACTGGAATTGTAATACCCAAGCCAAGCCTGATATGCTGCTTCTTTATTCTTCATCTCCACGTGGCACAGTGCACGTTCTACCTGTTCATCAAACATCAAAGCAAGAAAATGCACAAAGTTCAGACACTAAGTGTGATTATTAGAAAGTCATTGTTTTGGTGTAATTAAAATGTAAAGCATTTCATGAAGAAAACAGAAACCGGTTAAAAGAAAATAATAAAAGACCTATACCTTTTTCTTAGTGTCAGGATCCACCAAAGGTTCTGGCGCCTTGGTTATTGGCAAGTCCTTGATAGTGGATAAGAAGCGTTCTTCCCAAGGTGCCAATATCAGAATGCCTAGCCCTTCTTTACCCTTACGCCCAGTTCTACCAAGTCGATGTATGTACTGTTCTCTATCGGCTGGCAACCCCACCTGAGCTTGCAACATATGTATTCTTGTTTAAAGCAAAAAAATAAATAAATAAATAAATACTTGATTTGGAGTCGAGTACTTCTGACTTTCAAGACTCGTGCACAAAATATATAATGTTTGTAACTTATTAAGCCAAGGTATCAAGGTGTCTGCTTGGAACTAAAGTGATGCACTGCGAAATCCAACAGTACATGTAAAACAAATGTAACTTGGAAAATATCCAGTACAAGTAAATTGTCTGAAATGCAAGTTTATAGGAAGATAAATTACCTGTATGACAAGGGTTACATCAGGATAATCAACTCCACGTGCAGATACATCAGAAGTCACGAGTATAAGACCTTTTGATTTGCGAAACTCATCAGAAACTCTTGTCCTATAACTTTGTGGCTTTCTCGAGTGAATCTCTCTAACATTCAGTTTTAGTTCACCAAGTAAGTCAGCAACCATCTTCGTGACCATAGCAGTTGTACAAAATACAAGAACCTGTACAATCCAATAGATAAATGAGTCGCAATTCACAAGAGAATGAGCCATAACAGCTTCTAAATGTATAGAGTTGCATGCAAATAAATATAATGAAAACAGACCAATCAAATCAAACATTTTTCAAGGGACTTCAAAACATACCTTATAATCAATGTTATCTGCAATATGATCCTTCAGAATAACATACAGTAGAGGGAAATGCTTATCTAATGGAGCAATTAAATGCGTCTGTCTGACCTGAAACAATATATAAATCAAGATTCATGTCCAGAATTAGATAAAAAAATATAATGCTAAAGAAAAGTACCTGTGAGTGCGTCTCATCAGCTCCCTCTTCAACTGTATTGATAAACTCATGATCTCTTCTTAAAGCTATGTGACAAATTTGCCGAACCTGCAGAACAGAGAAGGTGTTCAGAACTGCTTTCCACCATACAGGTAAATGTTAAGACTAGCCAAAAAAATTAAGAAAGTTACCTCTTCAGGAACTGTTGCAGAAAACAGAAGCGTCTGCCGTTGCTTGGGAACAGCAGCAATTATTCTCTCAATGTCTTTACGAAATCCCATGTCTAGCAAATGATCAGCTTCATCAAGTACAAGGACCTTCACACCCATCAGTCTTGTTGCAAATCCTGCTGTATTCTCAATATGATCTTTGAGCCTTCCAGGTGTAGCAACGAGAATCTGTGAATTTCACATGTAAGAAGTATAACAATATCTAACATCTCACAATGTCTTCAAGTGGGGATAGTTACAGCCTATGCAAAGTATGATAACTACAAGTCAAACCTATCCTTTGAAAATGTTAAATTGACTTGAAATAAATTTGAAAATAATTCATCTTCTGATTGTTTTAACACTTCAAGAGATGAGCTAACTCAGTTTGACAAACACATCAAACGGTAAAGTGAAGTACATAGCTTGCAAAATTGGTCAGGCAAGTGTTAATGGGAGTCTACATGCAATTATAAAATTGCTTGCTTAACCTTATCCCACAATGATAAACTAACCTGGTAAGGGTTAGCTTGCATTTGTTTCTGTTCAAAAGCAAGCCTTGTACCTCCCATGACGACTTGAACACCAATAGAAGGGTGGTATTTCAGAAGGGTGTTTGCTTCTGCAGCAGCCTGAGTTGCAAGTTCTCGAGTTGGGCAAATAACAAGCACAAGAATTGGAGGCCGTTTTTGGTCACGACCAACAGGAGCAGATTTTACTACTTCTTCAATTGCTGGAAGCTGAGTACAGAAAAATAACAAGATATAGCTTAGAGAAGTGTTTTATCTTACCAAAATTTCAGATAAAGGAAGGCCTCTTACCAAAAATGCTACAGTTTTTCCAGTCCCTGTCCTAGCCTTAGCAAGAACATCCTTACCTGAAAAAAAATACAAATGTGCCAGTGTTTGTCATAGGACATGCAGGTAACAGAACAGTAAAGAGTAGTAATAGAAACCAGGGGCATATAAAGATGCGATGAGAATCAATTGTGATAACCGAAAATTCAGGAATGCCCTTCTGATAAGGTGGTGGATCATTTGGCTACAAAAAATGCGAACAAGATGGAGAATGAAGCTCTAATTCTAGCATATTCCAAGTAGTAAATGTTGAGGCTTACCAACAAGCAGGGAAACTGCCAAATTGCAATGAGATAAACCCAGGAATGATGGATGAAAAAGCAATCTAAAAAGTGAACTTCACATAATCTTCTTGTGAACTTTCTTGGAGAATACATCCCATGTACAAGTAAAAAGACAAACGATCCAGAAACTAAAGGTTTCCTACATCATGTAATTTACAAACAAAATGAAACAATCCACAATCTGCTAGATGCAGCACATCCAAAATATAAGAAGGCCAGCTCAGGACTTTGAATCCTACCCCATGTCTTATTTTATAAAATGAAATGGAAAAACGAACAAGAACTAGAGCAAATAGGAAAGTGGAAAGAAGTAAACCTTTTAGTATGACTGGAAGAGTCGCCTCCTGAACAATAGTCATTCTCTCGTATCCTGCATTCTTGATTCCTTTTAGTGACAAAGGAGAAACTGGACATTGATCAAACCTGAAGCCATTTAATTGAGATGAAGTGTTCAGAAAATGCTTAAAAAGGGCAGGGAAACCGAGGTAACAACGGGAAAAAAAAAATTAGTAGGCATTGGGTCTTTACAGTTCAATTTTGTGGTTAAAAATCCACGCCTGTCAAGCAAAATCACGTTATGTTTCAGGGTATATTAGCGAGTATCCAGATTAACCTCGAAAGTGTCATACAAATTTCTAACCTTCATCATTTGTCTATTTTCTTTCACAGCAAATTACTGTGTCATACATACGTACACCAAATTAAAAAACCTTGGAACGATTATTCTTTGGAAGAAAATTACAGAGGACATGCCTGGACTCGCTTAAATAAGAATCCGATTTTCCAGCTAAACTTGGCCTTTCTTTCTCAAATCCAAATGCAGAATTTGCCTTTTCCCTTGATTTCCCATCATCAACATGACCATCATCATCCGTCTCCTCCTCATCAATCAAATCCTTAATTAATTCCTTCCTATCACCATCAATATCGTCATCAACAAATGTCCTTCTCTCTCTCAATAATTCCCCATTCTCATCTCTTCTTCTTCTTCTTCTTCCATTCATTAAATCAACATCCCGACCTTCCTTTCTCCGCGAATTAAGCCTCCCTTTGCTATCACTATCAAAACGGTTACTTTGTCTGGAATTTCTCGAAAAGGAATTGTCTCCAACTCTCCTCCTATTATTATTGTTGTTGTTACTATCTGAATTCCCAAAAACATCATGCAAGCTTTCCCTTCTTCTCTTCATAGAAACCCTTTCTCTACCACTTCCACCTCCTCTATTACGACTCCTATCAGAATCGGACTCATCATCACTAGTGAGCTTTCCACGAAAAGAACTTGTTTTTAACTCGCTAACCCAGTCACTGAGTTCTTCTTCATCTTCAATCAAACTTTTTGACTGCCTGAACTCTGAGCTTGACCGAACTGTGGTTTTAGGTCGAAATGACCGAGTTGAGAATCGACGAACACTGATTTGGGAATTTACATGAGAGGCAAACCCTAGGTACTTGAGTCTAAACGGAAAGATCCGAGATATAATCGGGACAGTTCGGAAGGAGTTGTTAATGGGTGGGAGAGATTTCATGGGCGGGAAACGGGTCACCAGAAGTGATGAGTGCAGGGAACGGAGCTGTGTAGGGAGCTTGAGGGGCATAATAAAACTTGTCACTTCCGGTTTCCAGTGAATATGCGGCTGGGAGAAGAATAGGAGGAATCAGGGTTTAAGGTTACTTGGTTTTGCCCAACTGGCTGAGATAGGGTTTAAGCGAGTCCAAATGAATGGTCTGAAGCAACCGTGGAGCAATTTAAACGCGCCGTTTTGTGCTCTTTTCGGTTTATATACTCTACAGCAGAAGCAATTTTCAGCCTTTGAAACTGGCGCATCTTGAATTCTCAACCGTTGATTGCTGAATTTACGTCAAGTCATTTTCTGTTTTTCACTTTTATGTAATTATTATGTATTTTAGATATATTATTATCAAGTAAACTTAAATTAATAATTTCATTGGTCGCAATGCATAAAATTCGTTTTATATTTTTGTCCCCTCCACGTAAAGATGAGTTTTTCTTGGGCCAATATCCATGAAGTGCAGAAGCCCATACCGGCCCACTAATTAGGAAGTTCGATTGAGGACTCATTGGGTACAAACTATTATCAAATGCTGGTGTGTGCGTATGCGTGTAAATATTCAAAAAAAAAAGAAAAGAAAAGGGGACAAATCTTATGAGGAGAATTGATAGAAAATGGTCCTTGCAATAATTCCCATAATAAGTTGAACCAATAATTGGCCCATCCAATTACAAACAAACTGGCTCAACAAATAAAGGCATGTAAGTTGTTGCATACTAAGGAGTATGACATCGACGCATGACATCCATCACGGGGAAAATCACTACAAGCCTGGAACCTGATCTATTTTTATATTGCGTACATGTATTCTCTTTTTTTTTTACTGTTTTATTTCGAATCTGTGAATCGACTTTTGCCGCTTTTAACCCGAGAGATTCGAGAATAACTTTAAACATGAATAGCAGAAAAATGGCAAATTCGTAACTCAGAACAAAAATCAACAACATCCCGTAATAATTGCCTTCACTCCCAAGCTTTTGCCGGAGACCGACTAGCAATATGATCTGGCAATCAATTCAATCACAGGTTTACCGATATTTGTTTTAGATGCAGAGCTAGTGGCTACTTTGAATTTGAAATGCACACCAGTCGGGGAAAATATATATATATAAGGATCCTTGCATGCTTTTATTACTCTGGTCAATTTTCTCTGAAATTAATTTGATCAAAGACTCAATCCAGCATCAATCAAACTTTGAAATTTAACCGAATATTGCACATATCATTGACGTACTCCAGATTGGAGGTATAAAGTATGAACCCATCGTCTGCTATCAGTTTCAACCAGGATCTATAGAAGAAAAAAGAGCTTTATGATTAACAAATATCGTTACATAAATAATTATCAATTTTAGAATTTATTTCATCAAATCCCAACATTGAATTGTATATAGATTTATGCCAAATAAGAAATCATTTGAAGTGATAAATATAAATAGCACAAATAAAATGTACAGAAAGTGCTAAAAACGCGGTGATTTTTCATAAATTACCATCAATTAATCACATGAGAGGGTAACGGGCACAATTAGAAAGTAAAAGTTGGACCATATATTGATTGACCACATGTTCCAAACTTTCACGGACATGAACTGGCCATAGAGTGGATACTGACATCAACGTTTTTTTGACGCTACTTTTTATTTATTTTGCCTTCAGGAATTTAAACGATAAGGATCGGTACCAAACAGTAAATGGTCCGAGAGAGGTTAATCTGTCATTATAATTTCAAGTAGGTGAGGAGTAGACGAGTAGCGAATGGGCCGAGACAGTAGCCAGCGAAAGCTGTTTGCTGTTTTGTCCCCCGTAATTATATGTACCATCGTTTAATGAACGTCGTTTTTGCTCTAAATCGCGGCATGAATGACTTAAATTTCCGTTTCTCTGTCGTTGAAATAATCGTATCGGATTAATGACATTGAATTTTGACTTTGGACTACCGTATTAATTAATTCCTTCCTGCCACATGGTTTGCACGCCAATACACATGTATCTAATAATTGTCAAAAGTACATGTATGATATATTCCACCGTGGGGCAGATACAGGCCTCATCCTGTCGAGAAAATATTAATTTCAGTCCATACCCTTTTCTTATAACCGTCATTTTAGCCTTGAAAGTTCATGTTTGGGGTGAATAGAAATGGTAACATTTCCATTGGCCTGAAATTTGTTCAGGCTCCGGTCTGTAATTCATGGCATCCAAGAAATTGGCAATGGGACCAAATGGGCTAAAGATGGAGACAACGTCGAGGTGGGAGTGTGATGCGGAGATTTTACAAGTGGCACCAAACGTCAAGAAAGGAACTTGTCGCGGGAATTTTTCAAAGTCCAATTTAAAATCCCAATGCTATTAACGGCGCCAAGGTTTGCCACGATCTGCCGATACCTTTTTGACACGTGTCGAACTACTCCCGGACATCGCTTGTCTCGAGTTGTTATTACTCGCTCTTTCATTCGCTCGTGCGTCTAAAATCAGTCAATCTGGTTTCTGGCCTTTCAATGAATCATTTCTTTATTACTTCTAATAGTATTTTTTTTTTCCGCTGGCTAATCATTTGATCAGCTAGTTTCTTAAAACGGGTTTGTTAAGTTATGGCTGTGGTTAATAAGATTTGCTTAAACTGATTAATTAAGCGCATGGTCTTAAATCGATAACGTGTCTTCTCCAGCGCGGCCCGTGACGACTTGCCTCATCTGACTTGGGGTCAAGAACAAACTCGTGCAGAACCAGAATCAATCTAAATATTTTATTAGAAAGAAAAAATAGTAAAATTAATTTCGTTATTAAATTTGTACATCCTGATATGTTCGAACCATATCAAAAACTAATAAGTAATTTATATCAACATTAAAAATTAATTAGATATTTAAAATGTCAAGGCATGTATGGAAATATCAAACGATCAGCTTGATGGGCAATGGAGATTTTCAGATTAGAAAAGAGGACCGCAACGATTGTGGACCCACTATATTTAGGAACAAAATTACAAAGAAAATAGCAATAATAACATAATAATAACAATCATCATCATGAAGCTTTTTGGTTGAAGCCGGGAACGGCGGAGGGCTGATAATTCTAACTCTGGACTGTATATTAATTTAAGTGTCGAAATTTTAATAAATATATTTAAATTTTCAATTAACTTTCCTTACAGGTAAGCCCATGGTTGAGAGGAATGAACTGTTTTGTTTTTTTAATATGAATTATAATATCATGGTCGGAACCGGGGAATCGATGGGCACCCCGACGGGACTGTAAACAACAACCAACAACTAGGGCGTATTTGATATATTTGCTGTCAATTTAAAAATGTTATGGTGTGGCCATCATTTAATTAAGTCTAATGTGCGAGTGTTCACTACAAGCCGGGCATTATCTTCGCCTAAAGTCGAATGCCTTTACTGGTAATGCTAATTTTATTGTAATGGTCCTTTCCTCCAGCTTGTCCACTGGACTTCTACATTCTGATTATTTTGGAATTTCCTAATAATATCAAAATAGCATTCATTCATTCATTCATTTTTAAAAAAAAATTAATATTAAAATAAATTATAATGAACTATAAGTTAAATTGGACAGGATCATATTTTCCGTTTAAAGAAAATCACGAAAACGCCGTGAAGGAAAAGGAGATGGTTATCATGTTTAACTGCGCCGTTAAAACAGAAGCCGTCCTAGGCGCTTACAAAGCCGTGTCGAAATGAGTATTTATTGATTTATTTCCATTCGTCTTCTTTCTTTCTTTTTTTTTTCCCGTTTCTTTTTTCATCTGAAATTGAAAATTATAAAAGCCAAGCAAAATCATTGTATTTTCTTAATTTTTCTAATTCTCCATCTTCTTCCTTCTCTGAGCAACTTTCACTTAAGTCTGACTGATTCCTGCTTTCGCCAATCCGAAATGCTCCTTTTTTTAATTTTCGATGCAATTATCGTCTAAGCTTGCTGGAACTTTCGAGCATTTCTAGCTTTACCGGAACATTGTTTTTCTGGAAATCCTTATTATTGAATTTCCTGCCTGAACTGAGCTCCTCTTTTAGTTGATATTATATATGTTTTCAAAAAAATCTGAGCTAGTAAGAAAGACCGTGGCTCCGAAATTCGTCGAAATTAAATCTGGCATTACTTCATTTCAGTGATTTGTAGATTCAGAATTTCGGTGCGAGGTAAATTTCGTTTTATTTTTTTAAAAGTGTTCAGATCTCTCTGTTAATTCGTAGAGCTGAAGTTGGATGAATTTATTACGTTTACAAGTGTAACTCTGCTCGGCTTTTCATGGCTTCTTACTTATTTATATCAATATCCTTTTTGATAATTTTTTTTAATGTTGAATTGAGTTTAGTAGCGACTACATTAATTTATTAGCTTAATTAAGTAAGGCCTATCAACTGCATCACTTTTTAAAGTTCTTTATTAATTTTTAATTATCGGACTGTAGAAAGAAGTGTAGAGTAGGTTTATTTTAGCATATTCATCGGGTTTCGTTTTCCTAGCTATGAAGAATTTATAGTTGCAAAATGTTTTCTTTTCTCTTTTTTTAATATATTGATTTCTGTGCATGTAAAGATGATAATTGGTACCATCAAACTATTGCACCACTATTTCTTCCTTAGAGAAGGAAAAATAGCTTGCAGAAATGCAACAGCTAAATAATTTGTGAAATTGACTGGTGTAATTTATTCTGATTAATTTGTGAAACACAGTTATGGGGTAGAGAATCTAGCAAAGGTTACACCAGGTTCGATTTGTTAGATTTTGAGGATCACTGTCACTTTTGTATTTCCTTCATACTGATGTGATTTTTCCTGCTTTTGAAATTTTTTAACTGTCAGCATGACCCCATGGCTGTAAATTGCTTTTTGTTGTTTTTGATGAGGCTTGTGGGGCGATTTTGGGTTGAGTAGACGACTCTGTGATTTGATTCTGCGTCACGTTTCATCTTTCCACGTGAATGTATGACTGAAATCTTGATTTTCTTAAAAGTTGTTGAGGGATCTTTTGCTGGAACTTTCACATTTAAATATTTTCCTACGATTATTCCGGCAGGTAGTTCTCTTTTCAGGAAAGTTCATTCCATGACGGCAGCAGATGTTGATGGTTTTATTTTTGCTTTAGTGAAGTTTGTATTCTTAGCAGCATCCAAGGAGTATCTGAGCTGAAGAGATGCCATCGGCTTGCTATCAGCTGGAATGAAGAACTTACAGGTCTGTTGTTTGAATGCCTGCAGATGCATGCATATTGTGCTCTTCTACTGGTCTGTTGTTTGATACGTGATTCGAAATTCTCATAAATTTCTTAGTCGTGACTTTGGGTTTCCGACAAGTAATATATCAGACTGTCGCATGCATATTGGTGTTAAGCACGTTTTTTCTTTGAATTCAAAGCCCTGTTCAATATTTTATTGTCTAACTTGAAGAGAACATTTTTTGGATTCCAGAGCACCCAGGAAATACAGTCCTCGACCCAAGTTTCACAGGATTCCCAGAGTGATCAGCAGAACAATCCCACAACAGAGCCTCCCGTTGCAGACTCTGGTTCAGTATCAGCTTCAAGCAATGATAGCCGAAAGGTCTCGCGTCAAGATATTGAACTTGTAAGCCTGTTGCTTCTTTTGAGTTGTTTTTCCATTCCATTAGTTTGGCTTTTGCTCACTTTTACTGCGTTTCCTTGTTCTGTATTTGATTTTTACTGATTATAAAATTCATTAACGGCTGTGGCAGGTTCAGAATCTAATAGAACGGTGCTTGCAATTGTACATGAATAGAGATGAGGTGGTCAAAACTCTCTTGACACGTGCAAGGATAGATCCTGGATTCACAACTTTGGGTAAGCTTCTTGAACTTTCATTGTGTCCGTCTTTTTGGTACCATTGGTATCTTGATTTGATCCTGCACTGATCCAAGTATTTACCATCTACCTTTTCAATTGAAATGCTGCGAGTTAAACAGCTAAAAAGCAGGTTTTGATGTCATAATAAACATCTCTCATCCCAGACCTTGATTATGTACTAGCTCTAAACTACTTATTCTTGCAGCAACCTTTTGGTAATTGTCTTCTCGTGCAGTGTAACCGTTGGCAGCGACATATTTATTTTATTTTCTTTGTTCAATATCAACGCAATTGTCTTCTCTGGTGTTTCCAATTGGTATTTATTTCCCTTTTTCAGTGTGGCAGAAATTAGAAGAAGAAAATGCTGATTTCTTCAGGGCTTATTACATAAGGTTGAAACTGAAGAAGCAAATTCTCTTATTTAATCATTTGCTCGATCATCAGTATCATCTAATGAAGTTTCCTGTACCTCCCAAGGTTCCTTTGGCCCCTTTACAAAATGGGATTCATCACATGCCCGGTAAGTTCTATCTTTCTGGTGAAATGGTCATAGAGGTGCAAATGATTTTTATCTGGTACTAGATGATAGACTGGATTCCAGTAAACTATATTTTTATTTGTCTTGGAAACTGATGCTAGTATTTATGCTCTTGTTCTTTTCTATATAATTCATTACCTGTCTTCCGTGCATCAGTATAGTATCTGCATGCTACAAATATATTATTCCAGATTTGATTTGGTCCATCTCTTCCAATATTTTGGATCAGAGACTTGCTAGAAATTCAAAGCATCGTCAATCTACCATTTTAGTTGAGGCTGTGTTATTATCAGAAGTTCTTGGTGCTTGAAGGTTCTGTAACATTAATGCTTGTTTTGTTCTAGGGCTACATTTTGAAACGTTGATACTCTTATTCAACATCGCTTCTTTGCAGTGCAGTTAACAATTTGCCTATGGGATACCCTGTCTTACAACAACCTCCAATGCCAGCTCCAGGTCAGCCCCATCTCGACTCCATGGGCTGTGGAATATCAAGCTGTCATGTGGTTAATGGAGTCCCAGCACCAGGAAATTTTCATCCTCTCCATATAAATTCTGGGAACAAGTGAGATGTTTTACACTTCATATCCATTCTTGACTTGTTCGCTTCATCAAAATTGATCGAGACACTTTTCTTTGTCCACACCCACAAATAGATGGACATGGTCCTTTCTTTTTGATAATTTCTTTAAGCCTTTTAGCGATCTAGTTGCCGTTCCCATATGTCTCAGCTTCTCATAAAGCAAAGGTGGCAATTGCTTTATAGTTCATAGTGAATTCGTTTCTTTTACTGTTTTTATTTATGTGCGTTGGGCCTCTATTCAAACAATGTGTGGAACGAGGAAAGAATCCTTCTAGCTGGTGGGAGTCGAACTGAGATTAGGGCTTATAGCTGTGTTTCAATGATATATGCTTCGGTTTAAGTAAATAGCACAATGCATGAAAAAAGTTGCCCACTATCCTTGTCATTTAAGCTGTGTGTCCTGGAAACATCTCTCTTTTTCTTGGCATGCATGTCATATAATGCAGTACAATAACTATGGGTTGTCCATTGTCCAAATTCTAATATTGCGAATTATGTGTTCTAGTGTCTGTCTTTGTGTTTGAGAGTTGCAGCTAACAGTTGCTGAATTGTCCTTGTAGTACGGTGATGGAGAACAATACAGCTGATATGATTCCTGTTGTTCCACCTAGCAGTGGCATATCATCCATGTCTGAGATGCCTGTGAGTCCTACTTCAGTGGCATCTAGTGGACATTTTCCTTTCACGGCATCAGACATGTCAGGGATGGGAGTGGACACATCGGCACTTGATACAGCATTTACATCTGATGTAGTAAGCTCTGTAGGATTACAGCTTGGACCAGATGGTGGGGCTAGCACAGCCAGATCCTTGGATCAGATCCAGTGGAATTTCAGCCTCTCTGACCTAACTGCAGACTTATCAAACTTGGGAGGTAATTTGTGAATAATCTCTATAGAGCTGCTTAGTGAAGATATGTTTTTAGATAAAAAAGTGAACCTTGCTGCTCTTTTTGTGCTACTGGTTTTTCAAGAATGCTCTGGTATGCTTTTCGAGGAAGTAAGCATGTTTTCTCGGAAAAAGAAAAGAAAGAGACCAAATATCGGCAAAAGTTCAAATTTAATATAAAGATTACAGAAATAGAGAATCAACGTATGAAAGATTAACTTGCTTCTTCAGCTCACCATCTCGTGAAAAATGTTTTCGGGACTAATTTTTATTGTGTTAGAATCGACTTCGTGCACTATCAATTCAATTTAGCAGGAGTCTACCATCCTTTTCCATCAATATGCGTTCTGTAATGCTGTAGTTTCGTTCCAGTTCTTTAGTATGAATTACAATTGCATCAACTCTACATTTCGGCCCTTTTGAAGAAAAAGAATACTCGATTGTCCGCAGGAAGGGAAACAATAAAAAAATCCCATGTCTATTAAAATTTTAAATGATAGTCTTGAGTTTTGGTTGGTTGCTATTGAAGATATTCATGTAAATTTAGTTTTCTTTGTTTTGTCTGAAGTTTCAATTACAAGCACTATGCTATTCATGATCCTGGAATTATTGCGCCTTATTTTCTTTTATCTTGTAGATTTAGGAGCCTTAGGAAACTATCCTGGTTCTCCATTTCTGCCATCCGATTCGGAAATTTTGCTTGATTCTCCAGAGCACGAGGACATAGGTATATCTTATCCTATTTCGACTTGTATTTGGATTTTCTATTTCCTTGGTTGCTCAATGAATTTGTTTTTCTTTAAAAAATAAAAGAAAGAAAAACAAGAGAAGATAGTGAAAAGAGAGAAATGACTTGTTGAAAATAATATCTAGTTAATACTTCAGTTTCTAAATCCATATGCAGGTATACTGTCACCTAAATTGAATCGATAGAATCCGGTCGATCAACTTTTCCATACTCCTAACTAATCAATAAACGGAAATAAAAGCATTTGATTGACGTAGCCGCGTATATATGTGTTGTGTGCAGTTATGTAAGTTAACCGAGACTGATAGATTTTATCCCTGTTAACAGTGGAGGAATTTTTTGTTGATTCTGTCCCTGGGCCACCATGCTCCCAATCAGACGAAGAGAAATCTTAGGCTAAGGTGATGGCCCATCCTTCTTCTCTTTCAAATTTTTAGGAGATGACGAGTTAGATGAATAAAATTAAACATTTATCATCTGTTTCGAGTAACTTTCCATATAATCTCTTTCCTTTTTCACTATTGAACATTTGTGTTGTAGTGAGGTAATTTTGGTTGACATTAGCTTGGCCATAGGGAGTAGTATCTTCTTGTCAGTTTTAATTTTTAACCCACAAATAAAGAAGTAAAATGTGGTCTTCTCTTGTTATAGGATCAACGTTGGGCCTTATTTCATCTCGAAGACGAATTAATTGATCATCATATGGCCCTCCGATTGCAACTCTGCCAACTGATTGGTTTAACTAATAATATCTAATATTCTTCCTTATTTGCTTTGATTAAATGGGTGAATGATGCCAGTACATGAGGACTTATTTCAATAAATGAATGGAGGAGTTCAAATACCAACAACTGTAGCTATTTCTCAATCAATCAAATCTCTTATGCGAGATCTAACAGCCTTGTCGAAAATTCATCCTCGAACTTGAAGGATCTGAACTTCTTTCGTATACCTTGCAGGATTAGAACGAGATGTGTCTTTTTAATTAATTAGAAACAGGAAATGTTTTCTGTTCCAGTTTGAAACTATGGATTTCTAATTTTGGATTAAGGGTACACGTTTTAACAATTAAATTAATTTTTAAAAGGATATACCATTGTTTTCAAAGAAAAATAGTAATTTGTTAATGCAAATTGAGAATCTACTGGATTTTCACCAAGTTTATAAGAACGTGTACGAAGAAAGATGATTTATGATTGATCTGACAACCTATGTTTGAGTTGATACAAGATAAAAGGTTGATTATTTTTTATTAAACATATGAATCTGGTTTTATGATTATTTCTACTTCTTTTACATAATTTTAGAATCATTCTTCTTCGGTCGATTCATTCATGTAAGGTTGCACTATATCTGACATCTATTTGTCATAAAAATAAAAAAAAATCGTTATGACTGTTGACTATAGATTCAAAACATAACTTTGATGGTTAAATTAAAAAATGAAATGTGGAAAACATAAAATTTCAGAAATAGTGATTATAGTAATGGTATATCTGGCTTCAATTCCGTTTGTCTATCCAAAACCTGAAGCTCAGGTCCATGTTGATTTTTTAACATGTTATAAGAATGTAATTCAATCTATTGAAATATATATACAAGGAAAAGGAATGTAAAAAATGTAGAGCTTTTTGTGATTTCTGATAAGGTTTGAAGTTGCATTGAAATCATTGTCGACGTAATTAAAAGATGATCTTGGAAACCTCATTGCGAAGCTTTATGTCCGAATCTTTATAAAAGTAAGCCTCCATTATGTGGAAAAAGCAGAAAAAAGTATGTTGGATAATTGCATTCGTGGGGTCTTTGGCAATGATAGTTACAGTGCTAAAACCATCTACTGAGTGAGTCAATCATGGTTTATATTTTAATTATAAAATATTCGATTAAAGGCATATATATGTTTCGGAATTGAACGTCATGGCTTATTTGATTTTAAAGCAGTCCAAGTCTTTGGTTGTTGCAGGCTTCCTCTCTTTCTTCTTCAAATCGCTAATCCCTTTCTTTTCCCTCTCTTCTTCTTCCACGAAAATGGAACTAATCGTTTTATTACAATTCGCAAACTTCCACGTCATTTTCTGTCGCAACTCTTGTTATTAAATCGTGTCTGAAAACTGTCTACCGTAATTATTATTATCTTTCAGAGACGGGCTTAGCCTTTTTTTTTCATATATATAACAAGAGAATCTATTACTGTTGGTTTTGCAGTTTGTGTAAGTCTGGAGCATGAAGGGAAACAAAGTTGTCAGGTTGCTTACGCGTAGTCAATCATTTTAACCGATAGTTTTGATTTTGTTTTATGTTACTTGGTTTGACTTCACGTTCAAAGCTTGCGTCCTTCTCTTAATTCAGGTTTCAGGGATGCAGTTCGCAGAAATCTGCTACTTCCGACAGGGTATCGGTGGAATATTGCAGTGATGATGGATTTTATGCAAGAAAAATAAAGCCAACTATAGATTCTTTTTGCGATAGTATTCACAAATCCTGGGAGACGGGCCTGAAAAAGCCATCGCAAGACTCAGAACCGAAAAGCAAAATTCTTGATCCGCAGGGTCCGGTCCTTCAAAAATGGAACAAAACGTTCGTTCTTGCTTGTTTCATTGCGGTATCTATCGACCCTTTGTTCTTTTACATTCCGGTGATTGATGGGAAAAAGAAATGCCTTGATTTGGACAAGCACTTGCAAACTGTTGCTTGCATTCTTCGAACCGTCATCGATATGTTTTATGTACTTCACATAATTCTACGATTCCGTACTGGGTTTATCGCCCCTTCTTCTCGTGTATTTGGAAGGGGAGAGCTTGTTGATGATGCTGTCATCGTGGCTAAAAGATATTTGGCATCTAATTTTATCGTTGATGTCCTTTCAATTCTGCCACTTCCTCAGGTATATTTCCCCTTTTTTCTTAATTCTGTTGACAGTTTCGAAGTGTAAAAATTGATATTGAACGTGTCTTTCTTGTTTTTGATGATCAGATAGTGGTCTTATTCATAATTCCAAGCTTGGATGGTCCGGTTTCATTAGTAGCAAAAGATCTGTTGAAGTTTGTTATTTTATCGCAGTATGTGCCCAGAGTTGTAAGAATACTGCCTCTGCTCAGAGAAGTAACAAGTAGTTCAGGCATACTCACAGAAACTGCATGGGCTGGAGCTGTTTACAATCTCTGCCTTTATATGCTAGCCAGTCACGTGAGTTGAGATTTGATAAAAAGATTTACAGTTTTCGAGTTTTCTTTTTATTCGGATACATCTGTTTGATTGATCTGATGAACGAGTGAAACTGAACAAAAAGTTGCGGCATGGCAGATAATTGGAGCCTTTTGGTACTTGTTGTCGGTGGAACGTAATGATACATGCTGGCGGACAGCCTGTAAGGCCCATAAGCGTAATTCGACAGATTTGTATTGTGGAAAGCACAGAAATGGAGTCGATCTGAACTTGGCCAGAATTCTGAATGACTCATGCCCTATTATTTCACCGGACCAGATTACGAATTCAACTGTCTTTAACTTTGGAATATTCAGCGATGCTCTTGAATCTGAAATCGTAGAATCAAGGGAATTTTCAAGGAAATTCTCCTACTGCTTTTGGTGGGGTTTGCGTAATCTTAGTGCTCTTGGACAGAACCTGAGAACCAGTACTTATATTTGGGAGATTCTCTTTGCTGTCGTTATATGCATTGCTGGATTGGTTTTATTCTCCCTGCTTATTGGCAACATGCAGGTCATTCATTGCTTGATCCTTATTATCAAACTGTACTAATTACAGTAAAGATTTTGAAGGCTTTTTTATCATTGTTTACTGTGCAGAAGTATCTGCAATCAACCACCGTCAGAATAGAAGAAATGCGAGTGAAAAGGCGAGACGCCGACCTATGGATGGCTCATCGTATGCTTCCAGAGTACCTGAGGCAGAGAATCAGGAAGTATGAACAATACAAATGGCAAGAAACAAGAGGCGTGGAGGAGCAGACTCTGATTCGCACTCTTCCTAAAGATCTCAGGAGGGACATTAATCGCCACCTTTGCTTCAAGCTAATCATGAGAGTCAGTACTATCTCAGCCTTCTCAGTTGCATATTAGTGCGGAAATGTAATACAATATAATGTTGAATTTTGCAGGTGCCCATGTTTGCGAAAATGGACGAGCAAATTCTGGATGCCATATGCGATCGTCTCAGGCCGGCCCTTTACACGAAGAACAGCTACATAGTACGGGAAGGGGATCCTGTTGACGAGATGCTATTTATCATGAGAGGTGATTTAGTGAGTGCCACTACAAATGGTGGAAGAACAGGATTTTTCAATGCTGTTTATCTCAAGGCTGGTGATTTCTGCGGAGAAGCGTTGCTTACATGGGCGTTGGATCCTCAATCAACCTCCCACCTCCCCATCTCAAGCAGAACTGTACAAGCTCTGTCAGAGGTTGAAGCTTTTGCTTTAGTGGCTGAAGATTTGAAAGCTGTCGCTTCCCAGTTTCGACGTCTTCACCACAAGGATATCCAGCATACATTCAGGTGATTCCTGAAGTGACTCAAAAGCTTAAACCCACAATCAGAATTATAGATTACTCATTTACCTGGCAATTTAACTACATTCTGATGACAATTGCCAGCCAATATTGCGATGAGAATCCTGACCTTTCACTTTGTCTTTACTTTCAGATTTTTCTCTGTGCAGTGGAGGACATGGGCAGCATGTTTCATACAAGCAGCTTGGCGCAGTTACTGTAGGAGAAAGCAAGCTAAAATGCTAAGCCAAGCAGAAGAAAGATTACAAGATGCCTTAGCGAATGAGGGTTCAAGTTCGCCAAGTCTTGGTGCTACCATCTATGCGTCCCAATTTGCTGCACATGCATTAAGAAATTTACGGCAAAATGCTGGGCGCCCAACAAGAGTAATGCCACAGAGATTGACACTGGTGCCTCAAAAGCCAACGGATCCTGATTTTTCTGCTCATATGTACATAATATAGTAATTTCATCTTTGTTATCACTTTATTTGTCATACATCGACTCAAGTATCAGTTCCTTGTTTATAGGCTTGATTAAGTTGTGCTGAACCGTGTTTCGATATTCGTTAGTGAAATAATTTGTCACTGTTTTATCCGCATGCAAGTCTTGGAAAAACTATTTGTTTTGGTGGTTACACAATCCACCAATGGGAGTTCCCTCCTAGAGATGAGGGAAAAGAACTTCCAGTTAACACTGTTCAGAAAAAGTGCTAAAAATCCCCGCCGTGGCTGGAGCTTAAAACCCGGAGACTTTAAATGGATACTCAAGTCCCATGACATGCAATATTTCTGGCAAATATATATATATGTTATTCACGTTTTCTATGAAAAGATGACCGAGGAATTTAACATCATATCATATCACTTTCAGAAATAAAACTATAATATTCAGTAAATCCAATAATTGCTATCATTTCAAATAAGATATGATTTGGATGACCTAACTATGCCTCCTACTATTCACAGGCCAATATAATACATAAATTCCAATTTTCAACCACGGTTTAAAGGTCTTGATATGTGTCGAGATTCAGACTTGGAATCAGTACCACGCCTCATGTACAAAGAGCCTGCTGCTGGTACCTCAACTCGTGAAGAAACCATTGCATTGAGAGGCTGGAAGTTCGTATTTCCAATAAACCAGTAGAGAGCCCATTTGAGATTGCAGAGAGTATACTTGAGAGCTTTTGTCCAATTCTCCGGTTTGTTGAAACTTTGAGTGATAGAGTGACTTTCTACTTTGTCATTCTCAATCCTGCAAGATTTATTCTGCGATTACTTTTCAATTACCAACTCCAACATTAAACTTTTTGCCATTACAAATACAAAGCTCCTGACAAACATTTATTCTGAAACTCTTTTTAAGGGGAAAAACGAAATGAATATATGCAGGAAATATTGACAAATACACAAATACGAAAATATAAAGGGAATAAAATACAACCAAGTATAGGTTTTAAAGGCAATAATGCTTACTTGTATGGAAGTTTGAAACGCTTCTCTGGTGGAATGTTATTTTCTTGATCCTTCAGGTATGCAAACTCAGCAAAGTCCTTGAGACATGTTAAGAATAATGTCATTGCCTTGTCATAGCGAGTGCTCCAAAACAAGTTAACCGGACCAAACCTAAGAAATACATATGGGTTAGTTTAAAAAATTGAATGAAAACTGTAAAGTAAACTCACTGCAACAGGACCAGATAGCCGATAAAAAATCGACAACGAATCTAATTTTTCCCACAAAAAGGAAAGTAAACTAGATACTTTACACTCAAATACTCCAATACCCATTGCACACATTATGCTCTCTCACTATGAAGATTCACGTACAAATACAGTCCATTTACTTCACAAATAACAAGTCAAATTGAATTAGACAGGCAACAATCATGGGAACATTGATACTTACAAATCATAAATACTATTGTTGGCATCCATTATTCGTGGGTAGCTCCCCATAGGAAGCATTTTTATTCGATATCTGAAAGTTTAAAAAATTAAGGACTCATCTATGTGATCATTTACATATAAACCGAAAGCTTGACCTTGCCCTGTTCACAAATATAAGAATTCTTCAATTTTAAGAAGCAAATATCTCAAGCTTTTGTCACACAAAAGCATATGTAAGGAAATAACTTTATTACTACTGGGAAGATGCATGTGACCCAGTATGTAAGTTTCCATTTTCCACCCAAAGTTGAGAAGTGTTGCAATGAATGAATTTATCTAATGTAGCAACAAAGAATTAAGTATCTTCAATGTCCTAATGTTTGGTATACGCAATGAAATGAAGGCATCAAGAAATCCAGTACAAAACCATTTAAACACAGAAGATAAATAAAAAGATGCCTCATCTGGAAAGGATACGGAAATTTTGGCTTGAAATATTGACACATCGTGTGAAGAAGAAGACATGCTTGGCCCCAAGCAGCATTTATCTCGTCCCATTCAACCTAACATTTCCATACAACAAATACAGAGAGATAATTTCAAGATGAGCAATGCAACAGTGTGCGACTGTGAGAACTAGGAAGCCATCACATAGCATTTACTCTGTTGGTTTACTTGAGATAAACTAGACTCGTGACATGAGAAAAGCAACTTAAAATGTTATTCTACTAGAAATATGAACAATAATAACCATTCTCTCAAAATGAAAATTGATGCTACATGTAGTTCATGAGATACTGTGCATCTTTTTAATGGATTTGTTGCTATGTTTTTCACAGAGGGAAGGAGAAAGCTAGAACTGTAGCTAACCAACTATGGACAATTCCTAGAATCCAGAAAAATGTACACTTCTTTATTTACCAGAATTTTAGGAAGTCTTCCGAGCCTGAAAGTGTTTATTGTTCCGAATTCTCCATCATGATGGATGGGGAAGGCATCATTCAGTACATTAGTTTGCTTCAACAACTCCAAATGTGCTTGTGAAACTTCAATTTTTGCTAAAATTGCATCCCTCTCTTCCTGTTGACCATGAAGTTTTTACCAATTGTGAGAGTAGTATGCAAAAGGGGAGGGCGAACAAAAATAAATAGCTCACAAGAATGACAACGCTCCTGAACGGGTCTAAATTTGTCATTGGAAATGATTAATAAATACATTTAATACACCTTTAAACATATGCATTTAAATGCAGTTAGTTCATAGTTACAGATACATACCTGATGTGATATCAATTGAAACTGAAAGTTATTGTATTCCTGCCAATACCTGAAACAAATAAAGTTCAAAATAGATGAACCAACAACCAGCACCAGAAGGCTGTAAAAAGATTAAGTGCATAATCTACCGAAACACATATCAGACTGAATAGTAAATTTCCAAAATGGCAAGTCTGGAAGAGAACAATATAGTCATAAAATGCAAGTAGGAAAGTCTGGAATTTTGTTAGTCAAGGAAACTCACTCACCGCTCCTCTAATTCCTTGAAGCGAACAGATTTCAGCTCCAGTTCTTTCAATTCAGTGTTTACTTCTGCATTTTGCTTCTCTATTTCCTCAATAGCTGCTTCTAATTTTCTTTCTTCCTCTTCAATCTTAAACAATAAAAATATGCAAGTAAATTTTTTAGATGAGATGGATAACAACAAATTTAGATGCGAAGTGCAAGGTATGAAGTCAAAATACCTCAGAGTTAACATAAAAGAGTATCACTATGACCACCCTAGAAATTCAAAAAGTTGCAAACTTCAACAGGACCTATTTATACTTCCTATGGTGATTTTCGAATTTGCTCTTCTGAACTTGCAACAGCTGTGACACTAATAATCCTAATCATTCTTCATATGCTGCTTATATCAGCTGGTTAGACTTCACAAAAACAATTTCTTGCGTTTTCAGAATAGATGCAAATCACCAGCAGGTGCCAATATAATTGTTTATCAATCTTTCTAGCATTTTCAAAGCTAAGTTAATTAAGTTAATTTCCATGTATGCACCTTTAGCTTCTCCTTAAGAAAATCAGCTTCACTAAGAACATCTCGTGCCTCACCCTCCAAGCACCGAAGGCAATCTTCATATGCTTCAATGTCTCTGTTTACATCTTCAACCTCCTTATCAAGTTTATCTGACAATATCCTCATGCACTCAAGGCATAAAGGTTGCTCAACCTGAAAGTGAAAACAAACATATCAATAACAATCTGAACACATCAATAACAACCTTCAATTCACTAGTATTCACTGTCACTAAGTAAGCACTGGCAAAGTAAAAGCAAAATAACAAAGCCAATATAAGGAAAACTTTGATAGCTTGGTTATACCTGTGTCTGGGTTGTAGCAATCTCAAAAGCACGTTTCAAGACATTTATGGTAGAATGAAAACCAGTGTTGTTGGGCTGCAACGGAGAATTATGTCCTCCTTCCAGTGATGGTAAATGTGACCCAGTTCCATCAGAAGCGTGCTCAGAGTTGTATACAACGACAAAAGATTCATCCATTGCCTTTCCACCAGACTGGCCTGATTCATGCTGGGCAGGTCCACCACGAGGGCGTGGAGGGACTCCTTGTGTCTGTGGTCGTTGTTTGGGCAACACAACGAAAGAATTGTCCATGCGAGTTGAGCCTAACACACTGCTGGCACCATGCACTGAAAAACCCTGCATAGCTGCATATACAGCATTATAGAAAATGTTCGGCAAGGCAAAACGCCCAATTCCAGTCGACTGGATGATATGTTACTGAAAAATTTTATAGGGTCCAAACCCTAACATCAAAACACATTTGATCGACCCAAAATTTTATAATAATATTTTATGACATTAAAGTGAAAAAATTTGGAAAGATTGATAATTTTTGCATTCGGATGCTGCTAACAAGTACAATACAACCTACCATTAGCAGGAAGCATCACTCAATTAACAAGGAGGCGAAAATCAAAGACAAAGTTGAATTCCATGATAAGAACTATGAAAGCAGCAACTAGCTTCTCTATGAAGAGTATAATTTAAGCTACAAGATTAAAAAAGAAACACAAAACAGATTGAAACAAATAAAAAATACTAACCAGAGCGAGAAGAGGAATCGTTGGAGAACTTGTCGACATAGGAATCGACACCGACAATACAAAGGGAGTGACGGCAGTTCTGGCAGACCCATCGAGGAAGATTCGGATCCACCGGAAAAGTCCGAGACTTATCGGCCATAATCTTACTCGTTCGCTATGGCTTCATTCAATAACAAAATCTCAACAATTTTTGTTCGTTTCCGAAATTCCAATCCAATGCTTTGCTGATAATTACGTATTCTGTGGTGGATCTGATCGAAAACTGTTCCCTGTTTCAATTGGTTCCACTTGATTGTGGGCTAATTACAAAGACACCTCTTAATTGAAACTGTATATTCCCTCGTCCCCGATTGAAGTTAGGGTTTCAATTTAACAACAATTACAGAAAATATATAAAGTTCTTTAAAAGAAATAATTATAATTTATTTTATTATATTAAGACCATTATAGCTAGTTTCCATCTTAAAATGGCTACAATGGAAGATTAACATATTTAGTGCAAGGAGATTAATAAAATTAAGTAATGTTTGACTAACGGATCTAACTGTTTTTTTGTCTTTCTTGACATTTCATTTGAAATGATTTCAGAAGAATATGTATCCAGCCTACTGCCAAGCCCATCCAAGCCCAACCATTCCCACCCTTGCCAACCCTCCCTCATCGTCTATCCTTCATAGCCCATTTTCCCTGTGATACAGCACAGCCTTGGTTCCACCATTGATTGCAAGCAACTCAGCTCATTTACGTTATTACTTCACAAGTTATTCAATAATAAAGACAATTTTTCTTTTTTAACACTGTAATGTAAAGAATATTCACACAGAATACTAATACAACTAACACTTACCATTATGTATTTCCTTTTTTCAAAAATTTACCGCATTATAATATGGAGGGTAGATCCCAACCAATGCTAACGTGAATTTAGTTAAGATATCAACCAATACAAAAAACATCGGAAGAGTTATGTTTTAAACGTTTTGAGATCCATTATTATGATGTGGGGATGGAGATTTTCTGCAAACTGGGCAAGAACTATTCATCTTAAGCCACTCATCGATGCACTCTGCATGGAAGCAGTGGTTGCATTCTGGTATGAATCTAAGCGTTTCCTTACTAAAGTAATCTCCCAAGCAAATGGCACAGCCACTATCCTTGGCACCTGCCGGAATCCGCATGCTATCGCCTAGAACTACCTTTTCGTAGGACTCAATGGTGCTCTCGTCCAAACCCACCATTGTAACGTTAGGTTGAGGTACAACTGTCGCCGTAGTGGAGTTTTGGCCATTCCCACGCCCTGAGTTTGGAGGTCTCCGATCAATTATAAATGCTACAGAAACGATCCCGCCAGCAAGTATAAAAGAGGGTATGGCGATGGACAAACAAAGCACTCTCAGAATTTGAAGGGTATTGCTCGATCGGCCTGCAATCCAAAGAGGGCAAAAGGTTGGTATATATTTTCAGCGAGTCTTGCTGTATATCTGTTATCTACCAAATGAAGCAGAAGGGTAGTTCGATAAACCAATGAATATATGTAAGAAATTCATGGATAAAGAATAAGGAAGTGGCTGATACATATTTTATAGAATTTGACTTTGGCCTCTGATAAACCTTACAGCTTTCATGGATTTTGATTGGTACAAAGGGTTTTATGAATATGCAACGAATTATTAGTTGACATTCCAGTTCTTATTTAATTCTGTTGTTTTTTCTTGGGTGATAAATTCTATTGTTAAATACAAGTAGCTTAATATGTACGTATTATCTATTCAAGTCAACTATAAAGCCATCCAGAACAAGATTCATATGTCATTAATCATTTAGTTTATGCTACCGTCCTAAACCATTAAGCTGTCAGGAACCCAGAAGACTAGAAAAGGTCAGTCCAAATCCAAAAGTTGCCTAGTATATTCTATGGTTAGTCTGCAATATCTTGGCTCTGTAAAGAATTTTTTGACCTGGTCAGACGCTGGTATTGCAGTATTCCCTGGTTGTTTCTCAATGTAAAACAAGAGAGAAATCTAAGTTCAAGTAGAAGTTACCTGTTTTGGTAGAAAAACAACCAACTTCAAGGCTATTGTTTGCACGGAATCCACACATGCCGCCTTGTTCTTCGCATTCTCCACAAGCAGGAGAGTACCAAGTTAGCTGAATATCATCCTTAAGGTCATTGGTGAACCCTTCATCGTACTGAAATGGCCAGGTAACAGGAATTGTCAATGTCCTGATAATTGTACACATTTTGGACAGTTTATCAGCCACGCTATTTGAAGCTGTAGCTAAAACCGAGGAGGTAGAATTGCTAAGGCAATCAATGGTTGTGAAACGAGCATCCACAGCTGGAGTTGGGCAACTTAGAAAGGTGTAATTCTGACGAGCAGCAGGAAGAAAAGGAGAACCTGAAAGATTAAAGCTCAAGAGCCGTTCAGGATTGCAGTTTTCTGAATCATAAATCTGTATCTGCTGGGTGAGATAATTGATGTCCCGGACAAGAAAATCTCCAGAATATGGCAGATTCAGAACTATTTTACCCTGATCATGGCAACTTAAGCTGAAACCAGGATAACCACAAGACCGCGGTTGGAGACCTTTTAGTCGGAAAGGAAATCTGACAGGAACCTTGTCATTGCTGCAGGTGGAAACTGGGCAGCTTTCTAATGGAGAGAAAATAGGAAGGAGGAAAAGAAGAAAGGAGGCCGCCAAGTTGCCCATAATGTTGAAAGAAGTAATAGCAGAAAGGTTGGATTTATCAGAACAGGAACTTTGACTCGATTTTTTTATGTCAACTAAGAAGAGAAGCAAAAGGTTGGAAATTTCTTCATTTATGAGATTTCATCAGCAAATATTATATAATTATGATAAAGCCAACCTTGATGCTGTGGCCTGTAATTAGAAAGTTGCTTACTTCAGGCTAAGGTTAGAGGAATGCCTTGAAACGTCATATACTAAAACGATCAGAAAATCAGATAACACCTCCATTAACATATAAGCTCCATCACATTCAGGTCCAAAATTTTTGTCAGAGTTCCTTGAATGCGACGTGGGCTTGTTCCTTTGGATCCAGGATCTGGAACCTGAAAGATGATGCAAGCAAGCGAACCCACATAGTTTGCGGTGCATAATGACGTGGAATCATAGGCATATTGCGGCCAGTACCCCCACAAACTCGCCTCCATCCTCTCCGTAAATGCATATGATAATTACAATAACAATAGCAAAAGATTTAGTTTAAATCTGTAATTAAAGAACAGCGCTGACCAGGCCTGTAGGGCCATGGATGTGTATCATCTTGGATGATAGTCGACCCCCAAGGCATTTTCTTGAATTCGATGCACTAAAAATCTAAATAACTGAAGTAGATGATTTACAAGGAAAAAGAATTGAATTTACATTGGATTACAGCTTGAAAATTTTACACCGCCGCCATCATGGTAAAAAGGATAATATGAACTCGCTCTAATTTATTATTATTATTATTATTATTATTATTATTATTATTGTTATCATTTCTTTTCCTTTTGGAAAACAAAAATGGAGAAGCTAATTCATGAACTTGCGACAGTTGGGAGCTCGACAAAGACAAGGGACTTTGAAATCTTCGTGCTCGTCTGGATCGAACAAGTAATCATACCTGTGAAACCGTAAAATTTCAACACTCACACGCAGCGCAAATAATAATATTTCATAAAGCATCAACTTAGATCGAGGGATTTGAAATCTTACGTTAGCTCATCACCCGCAGGAACGTTGGTCTTAGCAATAAGAACTATGCGGTTCTCAATGTCGCCAACGCTCATTATCCTTGCGTAGCAGTTGGGCATACACTGCAACAAATCAAAACCAAACACGGATTATCGAATCAACCGCAGTTTTCGTTCTCTCAAGAAAGGAAGAACTCTCTACTAACAAAGAGCTTACCGAATGGTTGATCAAGCGTGCTATATTCCCCTTATTTGTGGCATCAAGTACTACCTCCTCACTGATCTTAAACAACTGCACCGAAAATTCATCAAGAAATTTTAAAAAAGAAAAAATACGAGAAAAAACTTCACGTGACCAAGTTATAATAATGGTGGGAGATGGGGAATTTCGCATTTTGATTATAAGGTATAATACAAACTCTGCTAGAAAAAATGGCGCCCAAAGGATCATCAAGACACTTACGTAGCAATCTTTGCCTTCTAAACGATATCGTGCTTCCCTCAGATCTGCAACACTCCGCCTCACCTGCTCACCGCGATACTCAATGACCTGAAAATAGATGTATCAGTTATTCAAACAAAACAAAAATATTTTAAAAAGAAAAAAGAAAAGAGAGAACTAGTAGACTCAGAAACAACATTCAACTGCTTCCAGGAAAATCAAATAGAACAATCGTTGAATAAAAAATACCATTTGAAGTCCAGCACCATAGATGAAAGATGATAAATGTAAGTTTAAGTACCATTTCTCCCTCTTGAATGTTTCTGCGTGCAAACAGGCCCCATCCATGTATCCCAGATTTACCAAAACAAACGCGATGGTGTTCAGTTTTCTGGCAAGCGGCAAGACGGATACTCGTCAATCAAATACAAAAAGTTAAATTACTATGCACAATAATATAACGTTGATAATGCTGGATTTACCTGTAAATGGTGAAGCCTTTCCTTAAATGAAGAGAAAACTATGGAATCATTAATTTCCTGCAAGAAAACGCAGGTAGTAACTGCAATGTGTACATATTAAGAGGTTCAAGTGTGGGTATAGGCTCTTCCATTTGAAAAAAAAAAAATTTAATTAAACAACCATTTCTTTTTTAATTAAAAAAATGTTTAAAAAGAACCAAAGTTTCTGAAAAGAAAAGAGCATAAGAAGAATACTTCATAGGTGCTCAAGTTACTTATGGCATCTAAAGAATGATGTCTTGATCCCATCACTCGGTGGAATATTGGCCCCCCTTCAGCTCCCTGGCAAAGCAAAAGCAATAATAATGACGGGACAAATAAGTAATTGGCGTTAACATGCTGGTAGCAAGCTGACCAAAAAACAAGTTGAATTGGCCTACATCAGAACCAAGGTTAACATATGCATGCAGTACACATATTGCTGACAGAGGACCTATTAAAGTTCACCTTGTTGCTAGATCTCTTATAAGGACGACACCTCGCAGCAGAGAGAGGCTCTAACTCATTAGTCACTGAGGTAGAGGGTTCAGTAAGGTCCTCTATTTTCTTATATGATATCAACCTTGAACCACCAAAATGCACATTCGGTTTATGAAGCAAGCTTCTGGCAGCAAAAACACCCGTAGGGCCACGCACCACTACAACAGAATCTGTACTTGGCGTCCTACCAGGATCAAGCAAACCAAAAGATGCAAGCAGTCAACAATGTTCATTTTGAAGCACAGCTAATTTCAGTTGAAAGGTAAATTACAAGAAAACTGAAAGCAAAAGGTAAAGCGGCATAATTTCTGACCTGTGAACAGCACAGTATGCTAATTTTTTTGTTATTTGTATCCCATTCTTCTCTGTGCAGTGCAACTGAAAATTTAATGCATCACATATCGTCATACATACATCATGGAATCACTTGATAAATAAGTAGAGGAAGCTGATAATTCTGCAACACTCGAGAAATATTCAGGAGCGCATTGCAATGAATATATGAACGGAAAAATTTTGTTGAAAGACCAAATGATTTTATGTACAAGAGAACTTGCAAGTCTTTTCTAAACAAAATAAATAAGAACTTACTTCCATAAAATATCCTGCTCTTGACGCACACATTGCATGAAAATAGGTGGCACACTTGCAACACTGAATGCAGGAACCATGCATCTGATTACAGATGATGCAACTCTGTATTCAACACAATCAAAATACACTTAGATCACAGCCCATATAACTTTGTAGAACCTATTAATGCATTATTGGTATCAATTAACATGGAAAGAGATAAAAATGACAAAATATCAAACAATTGTCCCAACTACTCAGGATGAGCTTGCTTTATGGATGCTTTAACAGTATGTAAGGAGACCAGGATCATCCTTGTTCCCAAGCAAGGTAGCAGAACACTATCCATTGAAGAATCATAACATACCACCATCCACTGAAAATTCATAGCATACCACTATTTATTGAACAATCACATCATACCTTCAAAAATGTAGTCGATGGGATCCTTAAGAGCCCAATGGCAGGTTCCATTTTTTCATGATTCAGGAAACCGACTTCAGGTCGAAACCATGCACATGTGACATGAACCCAGAGCCTATCAACATCACTTCGTTTTAAAGCGCCCCCTGAAGAAGAATCTAGCAGATATAAGAAAAAGTTGCTTTCATATCAAGGGAAATAAGATGAATGGAAGGCAGTCTACTTCATGGGTTAAAGAAACTTTTTTCAGATAACATTATCTCAAGATTGACAAACAAGCACTAAAATTACATGACAGTAGCATAAATTAAATGCTGAAAGGGGACTTTTGATAAGTGAACTTGGGAACGATGGTGATAAGATTACCTATTATTCACAGGTTCAGCAGAGAGGAATTCCATGAGCAGAAATATATAGGTAACATTGTTTTTAAAAATTTAAAGTGAGAATAAGTTCAAGAAATTCTTGCATGCACCAAGTCTAAATACACCTATGCTTATATGTTGCAGGTTCCACTTCATAAAATCCTAAGAAATCAATGAAGAATTTATAAATGAGACAACTAATGTGATCAAGGTTAAAAAGTATCTCACAACAAGTGTTGAAACCATTGCTAGATACATTATCTAAAAGCAATAATCTAAAGAACATACCTTTTACAGGACAAAGGCAACACTCTCTCTCGACATCAGGAGTTTCACATGCTCTGCACACCCAGGAAGTAAGATTTTGAATATTCGTCACTCCATAGCATTCTTGGTGGACAGCAATTTGACACCTGAACATAAAAGAGTCTTTTAGGCACATCTATTCGAGTCAGAAGATCTAAAGTTAAAACCGTGTGTGACCATAATCATCATGCTAATCAGACAAAAGGATAGTATAAATACCTGTTGCAGATAATAATTTTGTTAACATCCCAATCTTCAACCCATCGACAAACAGCACATCTTTCAGTTGTCCACTTTGCATAAACAGGGTCATACTTTTCTGTTCAAACACAAAAATAAATAAAAATGATATCCCTCTTCTAATCCTTTCAAATTTTGAGAAAAGGCAAAAAGAAAGTTCAAGTATAAAATTACCTTGCAAAAAAGCAAGTAGCTTCTGTTTATCTAATCCTAGACGATCCACTCCATGTGCATTGTACTCGGAAATCTGCAGCAATTTTATCATCAGGAAGAAAATTGCAAATAAAGGACATGCAGATAAATCAACTTTATCAATAGAAAAAGAGAACAAAAATCGTTCTAACAGTAGTAAAAATGAATTCACTAAAATCAAAAGTTAAAGCAATGGAAGTTTGCCACCACAAACACAAAAATAAGCTTAGAGAAACTTGGATCAAGCTAATCACATAAAACCAAGTATGACTGCGTTGTAAGATAACTTTACACCTATCAAGACTATTGGTCAAAGCCTTTAGCTAAAGTATCAAACAAACAATTTAGTTCTTCACATTCCTCAAGGCAAACTACACTAGGTGATACCTGGTTGCAGCAATAGCTAATGAAAATGTGCTACCAAAAATTTAGCACGTTATGCCTTAAAAACCAAATGGCATACACTTCAACTTGGAATGAATGTTTTCAAGTCAATGCATCAAAGGGAGCAACTAAATTGAATTGAAGGAACAAAATGCAACCGAAATCCCAAGTGGTAATCAACCTACAAAATGCAACCATACATTAATGAAAGCTGTCAATACAAACCCATTTCTCCAATGGTAACATCGTACTCTTGACTTTCACACTGCACTTCCATTTTTTAGCCCTGCACCCAGTATGCCTTTCCCATTCACTTGGTGTTTGCTTCCATGATCCACATGAACCACACTTGCAAGCAATTCTACCGGCAGAAAGAAAAGTGACAGCTTAGAAAATTTTCATGTTCAGAAAAGTGAATTGGGGGAACTAAATATGCTGGCAACACCTAAATTTCCATTTTCAAAGTAGACACTCCGATTAATGAATTGAGACATATGCAATAATACAAAAAGGAACATAACAGTTTACATACTATATCTGCAAGCAGAGTTTCAAAAGCTTACAAATGAAGTTTTGGGAAATATGTTCCTTCCATCCCATTGCACACCACAGTTATCTCATCAGGTGCTGCAGTTTGTCCGCTGCTTACCATTGACCTGTAAAGACGAATAATAACTCAAATTTAAAACATCATAGGAAAAAAGAAAAGAAAAAAATTCCTTCAAATACACAATCAAATTTATAAATAGATGAAGATTTTGAAGCATACTTGACAGATAGCTTCCTTCTCTCAATATTAGATGAGTCAAACTTAATCTTGACTCTGCAATCAGGGCAATAGTAATCAAAATTTTCCAGATCCTTCCAAAGATAAAAGACTGGTTAGTAACTAGTTTCCATTATCAGGGAAAATTCACAAACAATTAAAAGGGAACAAAGAATGCACTGATTTGTAAATTTTATACACACCTTGAAAAGTTTGCGAGAAATGTTGTCACACTCAGCATGGACCCACATGTTGCATCCATCGCAACAAACCTAAACAGAGAATTTTCAGTTTGACAATCTATCTGGCCATTCTATTTCAGACACAAAATAAAACTGATGATCTCACCCAATTACCACGCTCTGAGCGGTGCCAAATCTTCTTGCATATGCTACAATACTGTTTTGACTTCCTTAACTGTAAACAGAGATTAACGCAAATCCCTTTCAAGAAAACTACTGAGAAAAAATTAGGATATTAAAAAAAAAAAAAAAAACATAGATGATGTCGTTCAACCTTAGCACAATGTTTACATATAAACTCTGTCTGAAATACCGAGCCATTTCTTTTGATAGTTTTGCATGGCAAAACTAGATTACAGCTATCACAGCATCTCATGTCCTTGTATGGTGCATCCTGTACAATCAAAATAATGGATGAAATTTGATAATTAGATATGGGATATTATAATCATTTTGAAGAGGAAAGGTCAATGTCAAAACGAAGTCACCAGCATCCAAAAGTGTGATAGAAATACAACCACAACAAAGGATAAAATTCCTACAGAACGAGCATGTACATTTCACGGATGCTTGAAACAAACTCTTGCAAGTAATTTGTGCACCTGAACTGATAAATACAAGCTCCTACAAGCTATAATACAATAAACCAGTGTACAATAACCCAATATTATCTAACATATGGGGGAAATCAGACTGTTAAGCACATCTGAGAACAAATTGACTTTTTCCTTCCCCATGCCAAATATTTAATCAAAATTGGAATTCCAACAGATACTGTCTGTCACAGAAAGCTTAAACATAACAGAACCTTCAAAATATTAATCATCTAGTTCCCACGCTAACAAGTGTCCTGTCCCAATGCTTAAGAAAACTCCTAGAGGATTCAACCACCAATACTTCGTAAAACACCCCAATGCTCACAAATAGAAACATGAAAAGAAGAGGTTATTGACCATGCTTACCTGGTGATCAGCATAAAACTCTTGATCTGGACTTGAATTACCAGCATCTTGGGATCCACTGAGATTCGCTTCTAAGACAGCCATATGTGCGGCATCAAACCTTGTTTCCAAAAACCCACTCTCTGCTAAAATTGCCTCTTTCAGTGCCATCTGAAAATCGCTCATCTTGCACTTGTACAATTGAGTCTGTCCTTGAAATCTGAGAGGTAAAAAGAAGCTAAATATTATCATCATAAAAAGGTATTAAAATCCGCTGAATAAGATCATAAACACACCTGTCCATGAATTCTACAAAAGGGAAGAGCATTCCTTGTTTCACCCAGGCATAATCCTGCACGACACCACTGACTTAATATAATAAATCCAATAAATGAACAGAATTCCACAAAGATGAAAACCAAAGAGAGAGATCTACATTACCCGCCGCGTTCCATTTTTAGAGTAACCATAAAACATGACACATAGGGCACCAGGAACACAGCAACTCAGAACAGCTTCAGGAGCTTCCAAAATAGGATCGATGACAACAGCAGGCCACCACGGATATCTTTTACCACATTTTGCCCAAACTAAATCTCCTAAAGCAAAATCCTCCGGCTTATAAACATCTTTCTTTTTCCCACCTCCTTCTCTTGTGAATTTTTTCAAACCAGTAGACGAAAAACTATGCACATATTCAAAACTAATAGCATTGTCATAGTTATTATAATCGAGATTATTGAACTCTACACCGAGCATTGTTCTATTTCTTTCCAATGGATCAATTAAATATGAATTATTAGAATTAGAACTCGCAAACCCGAACTCATTCTTCACGAATTCTGGCTTTTCATTATATCTACATCTTTTGACGTTAATAAAACCCTCTCTATCTTCTAAAAATCTTCCACCATCGTAATCATCCTCGAAGCTATAATCAGTTTGATCAACTCTACATTCTTCCTTCTTCCACATATCAACAACCGAATCATTAAACCTAGAAGGAAGCATCTGTATTCGTCCTCGCGAAGATCTAAATACTGGTAGCGGAGCCTGAGACCTGTACAAGCTCTTCTTCTCCGATTTCTTCAAATTAGACTGTACCTCGCTAGCCCAATGAGATCCTTCACGTACCCAAGAACCTGAACCACTGCTATAGTCGTCAATTTCACTATGAGTATAATTCGAATAAGGATCAAATCCATTAAATGTCCGTTTGTTTGGAATTAGCAAACATTCGTAATCCTCGTCTTCTTCGTCGCATTCGCTACTCCTGCTACAAGGCTTTCCCATCTTGCAACGTTTCAAATTGGGCACTTCAATTTTCATGGTTTTCTTGACAATCATCCCTAACAGCCAATACCTGATTACTCAAACCCTGAAATCGTGTAAAGCGGGAAGAAAAAGTTGAATCTGACGTATAAAGTTCCGAGTTTACAAACTTCAATTTCTGCATATAACGTTAGAATTAGTATAGACCACTTGCGTGGATGCTCCCCGTGATATATATATATATATATATATATATATAAAAGAACCTTAATATTCAATGGCGGAACCCTGACTGGAGCGATTGGAGAAGGAACGAAAAAGGATATAAATACGGAAGTTTCAATGGTGATATGTTTTCCTTATCCGTGAGGAATGACGGTGAAAAAATTCAAACAAAATTCGAGATTTGGAAACTGAATTTAAATTTGAATGGTAAAAGAATAGAATCCTGGAAACCAAAAAAATATGTCCGCAGGAGCAGGGAAGAGAATTGGAGGAAGATTGGGGAAGAAGAAAAAACTCGGAAAGAAGCCCAACCTTTTAGGACTCGTAGAATAACGACGTGGACAGTATCATCAGTTACCAAAAAAACATGAAAGAAAATTGTTATTTTAATATATTTTATAAAATAATATTATTTGGTAGGCGGTGGCGGGTCTTGGCTTGCCTCCGAAAGATTGGGGATTGGAATTTGCGAGGGAGAAAATAAAACAAATTAGCCAAGGGAAAGCGCGAGATCGTAAAATTGTAAGGGCTTAGTTGTTCGGTGGCGTTGTTGGGTTTTCGGGGTCAGGTCTTACCTGGGATATTGCTAATTATTTGGACCAACATGCTCCTCGGGCCATGGTACTAGGGCTATAAAGTTGTGATATTTGAAATCCAAAATACAAATTATCCGGAACTGTGTAGATTTATAATTTTATTTTAGGGATAAGTTGATGTAACAACATTACTGCTGGAATCATCCTTTGCTTGTGGTTTTGAATAACTCTGACAAAATTCAGTAGGCATTCCAGTATGATGCTCGTGTACAAAACAAAGCCTGATGGAATTCAAATGATAAACACAACTTTCTACAACCTCATCTGCACACCCTATACAAGGAAAAGAATAAGCTTCTTGTTTTTTTCTTTAACACCATGAAAACTTGAAACTTCGATCTTCAGCTCGACAGACATTTAACCGGCTATCGGACAATCTCTACAGCAATTTCACACTTAAGCTGCTTGTTCAACCATCCCACATCTGGTTCGGATCACGTGCACAAAATGAGCCGAAAGCAGTTGGGCCTCTCCTTTTAGACATCCCAGAAATGTGTAAATGGTGCGCAGCTGCACCATGTTCTACCTTTTCTTTTTAGGTGCAAAATTTTTCCTGAAACTGGAAAACTGATCTTCAGAATACTGAGGAGACGAGTTGAATGCATATATAATCAAGTAATACTTCCTTTCATTTACCTTAACGTCGTTTTATCACATTGGATTCATTTGGAAAGAAGGGGCTGTAGTTTCTGATTTCCTCATCCGAGACAGTATTTCCAGAATAATCACGGTCAACATTATAATGGCGATAAGAAACCCATAACTTATTTTCCAAGCAACATCTGCAGCTCCAGCGTGGATACCCAGCACCACATTTAGAGCACCAAAGAAAAGGGCAATCCTCCCAAACCAGCTGTGGTACCAGTTCCAGTACTTACGAATCTTTGCATCCTTCTTCGGCCGTAGAAAGAACGCCAATATCTGAAAACAATTGATACATTTTATGAGGGGAAAAAAGGTGCCAAGAAGGAAATACAAACAAAGTCATGACAGAAATCAGGCAGGGATTTTGGAACATACCTGAAGAATGCTAATTGTGAGAACGAAGATCCCAATAGATCTATGAGCTGGTATATCCGCGTTGATTGTAGAATAGAGTTGTTGTCCAAGGACTACAGTAGCTAAAGCGAAAAGAAATCCTACAAATTGAATACCAGCATGAAGATAATACCAAAGCGGATCTTTATGCTTTAAATATCTTGCAACTATGGCTCCAATAGGAAGAAACATGCCCCAAGCAAAGATACCCAATATCCCATGATTCTTCTTCATTGCCCCTGGATTTATATGCTCAGAAGCAGAGCCTGCAGAACAAAACAAAATCGCCTATCACGAACCAATAGGTAAAAACAATAGTTCAACTGAAGGCCATCGAGAACAAACCTGCATGGAAATCGAACAGGATGGTGGTCTTGTCATCATGGATTGAGAGGTGGTGATGATTTGGGTACTTGGTTCCAAAAGCCAATAAAATTGGTTGGCGGGTAAGTGGCCTTTCAAATCTAGCTTGAAATGCTAAGTAAATCATGGGACCGTGAAGCACAACGGCTGCTGGAACTTTTGTCAGGTCGATTTCACCTGCATCAGGTATGACTTGTGATGATCTAGGGCCTTGCAAGTAGTATTGCTTAATTCTGGCATGACCTTGTTTCGTAAACCATCCTACCATAGCACTAGAACCCGCCATCATCCCATCTTTTGAAAACCCCATTCCTACCCATCCAGTTGTGTATACAGCTGATACTATAAAGGTTACCAAGTTCCCTTCTCTTTTGTGATACTGCAAAAGAAAAATGTACACAATTTCACCGACTTTGTAAATAATGCAAGAAAATAAAAAGAAATAAAGAGGGAAACCAATTAGAAGTTAGATATTTACTCATTACCCTCAGAATGAAATTATTCCAGACGGGGGTGCAAGCCATATTTGATATGTTGTTATATGGTGGAGGAAGAAAACTACTCATATCTGTGTTGCAAAGCTCCGATCTGTCAACTCCAGAGCTATTAGGGGCTGCATAAGTACTCTCACCAGCCTGCTGTTCTTCAACAACTGTAACATCATTCGACACGAGCCCTTTATATTTGCCTAATGCTGCTGCTGAAATGTTATTAGATTTCAAGAAAAAGCCCAACAAACATAGTAAGATAAATGAAGGCGTCAAAGATCGAATCTTTGGATTCCCCATAGCGACCTAAGGTCTGATCAGTGATTAATGGAATGACAAGAAGAATTAAATTTTAGAACCTTGAATCTGAAATTAGCTTACAGCAGAGAGTAAGGAATCAAGAAATGAAAATTAACCGCAAAGTGATGAAGGGAAGTAACGGGAGTGTGAAAGTGAAGGGAATTAGGTGGTTGAGAGGTGTCAGTTGCTTGAATCTGAAGGATAAATTATGGTAGTTGCAAGTGAAGAAAGTAGTTGGTGATGGCGGGTAATGATCATTCCCGCCTGTAATTGCTAATTCAACATTCCTTCTTTTGTTTTTTCAATTCTTTTTGACCTCTCTCTGTTTTCACTTTCCCCACGAACCCAAATCAGATGATTTCCAGATTTATATCATGTCCATGGTGAATATATGTTGTAAGTTTACTGGTCAGGCACAGCGCAATTGGCTGGGCCAGGAAATCGATAAAACAATGTGTGTTTGAGTAGACTTGCTTTGCATTGCAAGTTTGGACGTAAAAAAGGTTAGGTTAGCTTGCTTATATCAACTGGAAAAGGACAAAGTTATGAACAATTAATAATCGAGAGAAGCGAATCGTCACTCAACTACATGATCATCATGGCAACTTGATGCAAATTTTGGATCGAAATTGATCTCATATTGTTCCACCTTTTTAAGGTGACCTGTGGCTGTTATGAACAAATTAGCCTCAGTTTATCTTCAAACACAAGGGAATTTATCACTTTTCTTTCATTGAAATACCAACTTGCTTGACATGTTAACAATCATGTAATAATAATGATAATAATTGAATTTTGAGTTGAAAAGCTAGATCACTTCATCATTGCATAGAGTTTGATGTGAATTAGTTATCTCATGATCGGTGTTCATCCGGTAGTATGAAGTAAAGAATCCTAATAGCTAGCTTATCTGGACTTGAGGTACCATAGATACATCCATGCATGAACAACGAGGTAGGATACACCAGGCTGGTAGGAATATATCGTTAAGCATCATCAAGTGCCGGATTCAGGCCGCTTGCCATGGACGTTGTCTGAATGTTCTGCTTGAAACCACATCCCAACGCCCTGAATTTTCAATTGACATGAAAAAGCTCGAGTGTGTATGAAATGTGCATAAATGAAGTTCCAAACGATGCTCACATTCCGAGGAGGAAAACCATGGCTTGTAACCGAGCAAATGTTGCCTATTTAGGAACTCTGTAGATATGTTCCTCCCCACTGGCTTCATCAACTTTGACAATCCATCTGCTCTTTGTAGTATCTTTCAACAGGGCACCACCGCCCCCCTTCGTCGGCAATGGATATTCACCACCTCTACTGCGATGTCTCTTCTTAACAGGATTGAATTTTCCGATCACAGTCACCTCCATTCCTTTCCCAATAGGCCGCTTAGTTGATCTTATCACATTTTCATCTTTCACGACAACTTGGCCACCCAACCCTTTATTAGCACCCGTCAAGTTAGTTGCCACCACCACCGCTCTGGTTGGATTAACATCAATCAACCTGAGCAAGCTTGTGTATTCATCATTCTTGCAATCTACAAGAGAGAAATCTATGTTCTCGTAATCTAGCAATAGCTGAGATGGGTCACCAGTTCTGAACTCTACCAGGTCTTTCAAACCTGAATCTTTAATCACTTTCTTGGATTCAGCAGGAACCGGCTCCGGAAGAATGCAAACAAGCCGACCTCCTGTATATCTAGCAGCGGTTGCTAATGCCACGGTTGACGGTGACACCCCGTGCGTCACTTCGACGATGAGTTTCGCTTTCATACCCGCTGCTAATGCCGATATAAACTCGTTGCTCCCTGGTTCTCTGGCCATCCACGACTCGCATCTTCTCTTGTGAACGCCACACTGTTAATATTATAAGAATTAAAGGGAAGAAGAAATCTGGGATTAGCTAATTACGATCGGCATGTTGATTTTCGACATATAAAAACATAACCGAATCAAAATTCCTGGGATACACGTCATGGGAATTTGTTCAAACAGAATTCAATAGAAATACCAATAATTTAAATGTCAGCATACAATCATGAACATGAAATATTCATCATCACCATTAGTTTCACATATGCATAATCTTACAGCATAGTTAAACGAAAAGAACATCAGAATTACCAGTTTGAGGGCGTCAAGATAAGCGTTTATGGCAGAGGTTGCAGACCACTCCATCTTCATGTATGTTAAAGACAGCAAACGTACAAAGCGAAATACAGATATCCAGGGGAAAAACCAACAAAATGGAGAAGGGCGTCTGGTTTCAAAAGAAAGAAGACGATCTTCCATGCATGGACGGAGGCAAGGAAAGAAAAGGAAAAGGAATTTATGCGAAATGGTTTAAAAATGGTTAGGCCATGTTCTGGTCAGCAAGTCCAAGTCCTATTTTCTTGGCCCCCTGCCAACTATTTATGGAAAAATTTGAACCTTTATTTCTTACTTTTTACGATTTTTGTTTGAATTTCTCTTCATATTTTGTTGTATTTCTTGAATAACAGGAAACGGTTGTTTAGTATTTTTGTTGAACATCATTGGCGCTGGTCCGGTCATCAGCATGGACAGGACAGCTTATGACCCTTTTTTTTTTTTTCGGCGTGTGTGAAAATAATCAAATTAAAAATAAATTTGTTTAGTGGTTTGATTATTTGAAAATTATTAAATTTAAAAATTACTGTGTTGTGAGTATTTAATTTTGCAACAAAAAAAAGTATGAATAAGTTGAGATGATAGTGCCATGTAATGTAAATATAAAATAAAAAGGATTTTTAATGCAGATTGAAAATCATTTTAATTCCAAATTTAATTATTGATATATTTGATACTATTATATGAGGTTTTTTCTTAAGAAAACTTTTTAAATTGTTGTAAATCAATTATTTATTTTTAAAAACTATTTAGAAAAACATTATTTTATGTGTTTTTTGGTAACAACATATTCTTAAATTTCACGGAGACACAAGTTTATTTTTTTTATAAAAGTGATTTAAGTGGATGAAAACATCAGGGGGTGTAGCTCATATGGTAGAGCGCTCGCTTCGCATGCGAGAGGCACGGGGTTCGATTCCCCGCATCTCCATACTTTTCTTTTGCTTTTTAGTGGAACCCTTTTTTGGACTAACGGAAGGGAGATGAGACGAGCAAATTCTACGATGGACCTCATTTACTCTGCAGAAAAGAAGTAGATGAGAAAGACTTTTGAAAATAAGCTACAATGGATTCGTAATCATGAATCAACGCAACGTTTGAAAACAAGCTACAATGGATTCGTAATCATGAATCAAACCATCGTACTAATCCACCACTCATTGGATTCTCAGAGGTTTCAAAGGAACAAGTTCGATTTTCTATCTTCACTACTTGGCCCATGCAACCGCATCTATCTCTGCTTGGGCACTTCTGTACAGCTCCAGTCTCTTAGCAAGCGAAACACGCCTCTGCATCACTGCTGGATCCTCGTCCAACATAGACGACAGCTGTTTTGTCTGAAACATTAAAAGTACTTGGAACTGTCTCATTCTCGCATTGTCAAATAAACAAGATAGAACACATGATGGAATCCTTACCTCCTTCTTACCCAACTCAGCAAAGAAAAGATCAAGTAAACTGCGCTTGGCTTCCCGCACTTGACAGTACACCACGGATTTTGGAATTGAGTTTCTCAAACTTGCGCACACCATGTTGACATAGGACAATACATTGCTTCCTGCTTGTTGAAAGGATTATGAAACCAAGAACTCAGTTAGTAGGCTATGAATTTCCATGGCCACCCCGAATTTAAGGTTACATACCGATTCGCCTAAGATATGAATCATTGTATCTGTCGAAAATTGAAATTGTAGGATTTCCGCCCTTTTCGATATCTTGAGGAAGCTTCCGGAAAAATTCAACAGTCAAGTAACAGCACTCCATATCAACTAGCTGCAAAGTTGCTTTCTTGCTTTCTTCTCTCATCCTTTCTAAGGATTCAATGGCAGCATTGCTGACTTCTACCCTCAAAGTAGGATACTGCTTTAATTCCTATTTATATGCAGACGGCAGAACTTAAATTGTAGCAAATAAATCTCAAAGTTCTAGAAATCAACTTCATACAAACAGGAACTTAGTTTCCATTTAGAACAGCAACATTCAGAATGCAGAGAAAACTAAAAGGTTTCTGCAGAGTGCAGAAAAAAGTCTTTAACTTTTCCTTTCTAACTGAAGCTCGCAGAAGTGTTTCCATTTGATGAACAACCATTGAACTAATCAGCTATAGTCTGAATTCAACCTCCTTGTTTATAAATAAGTAGGGTATATTAATGTACATCTGCCAAATCAAAATTGACTTAATATTGCGAGATAAAACATACAAAGGTGTCCTAAGGATATTGCAGGTGCTTGCCTGAGTCTCGTTGATAGACTTTTGAACCAGCTCTTTCAGCAACGCATGGACCTGAATGATAAGATGAAGGGATCACACAACATGTATACATTTTGTGAAAAAAGAATACCGAATCTACCTAGAAATGTGAATGAAATACGTCCACAGTAACAACAGTAGCAGTTGCGGCCAAACTTCATAATTTGCCAAGGGTTAACAATGACATGATTCACGTAAATTTCATAATATTATGAATATGAATGAATGCTTACTGCATCTACAGCTGCCTCAGCAGGACCTCTGATTGTTACTAGAGTAGATTCAATAAGACGCCGATAACCTTGCTCAGGAGCTATAAGATGAGGCTGATATCCATCAGCTTCAGTTATCAACTTCCGCACATTGTCCATCGAAAGGTGTCTATCAAATTGCAGCCTCTTCAAAGCAGCAGGTAATTGATTATCGAAAACAAGGTAGATTTTATCACCACCTGGACGTCTGCAGGTGACAGTTAATATCCAACTCAAGATCAAATAGCAAAGCAACAAAAAGAAAAATTAGATTCTGATTCAGTTTAACAAATCCAACCAAAGTACAAGATACACACATGCCATCCAGATGTTCTTTAAATATCTGATCAAAACAACGGCAGATTTCCATTATCATGTATAACTTCCCCTGCATTTGGAACGAAATGCATAAATTAGCAGTGTAGTCTGCAGGTGTAAATCCACAGCATGGAGAAAAGGAAGGGAAAATGGTAATCAAACCATATAAGAATAAAAGAAGAAATAGAAAGAAAACGATAAACTGAATTCACACCCCAGCATCAGTGGCGACAGGCTTCCCTAGACGGCTCAATTCTCCTTCTAGTTCAACGATGGTTTTGTTAATAAGAGACTGAAGTCCAGGAATTCGAGCCTTGATGACTTGTTCCAGGTGCTGAAAATTTAACCATACCCACAGCAATGCATCACATTAACTCCAGCCCAGAAGTATACAACCACATGCATGAAGTTCCTCATTTTGTAAGAGCAGTGACTCAACTTTGTGAACTCTTTGGAAATTATCTTCATACCTTAGATAGCATCTTTCCTAAATGCTCAGAGCCCATCCTATGAGCAAGATGCCGGTATTCGTTGCTATTCTGAAAATACTCTCGTTCTCTTCGTCGAGCTGCAATCATGTCAACACTTTTGTTGATATCAGCTTGAGAGCGATTGACAACACCAATCCAAGGAAACTGTAGTTTATATGATCTTCCTTCCAAGATCTGTGACATTCAAAACATTATTAGCGGTTTGTTGTATTGAAAATGGAATAGTTTCACGCAGTGACGAGAGTGAAACAAACAAACGAAATGAAATAGATGATGTCTTCAGAATCCAACTAGAAGAACGAAATGGATTCAAAGCGGACTTACATCAACTGCATCGGTACCCTTGTCCATAAGATCAATCTTCGTCAGGACTCCAAATGTCCTTTCCCCTAAGATTTGATAATTAAACAAAGTGAATTTAGGTTTCTAAAAGGATAAAATATGATTCCAGATATGTGTCTAAGAAAAACCTGTCAGAAGTCTAACCTCTGGGATCAACTTCACGAGATATCTTAATGGCATCAGATGTGGCAAGATCTTGATTGGCTGGAGAAATTGCCAGAATTATACAGTTGGGCTGCAATGGTGGACAAAACTATCTGAATAGACTCCCCCTCAAAAGTAATTGATCAAAAGAATCAGAAAGTATGGCTAGCAAAAGATTTTCAGAACAAGTATCTATATTACCTTCTCGATATATGACCGAACCATGTTCTCAATGTCCTGTACTATGCTTTCAGGTTGACCATCTTATACAGAAGTGACATTACAATAGTAAGAAACGACAACATGGGAAAAACATGTAAACTTTAACAGACACAAGATGAATGACAAATAACTCACCGACAGCTACTTTAGTAAGACCAGGGAGATCAACCAATGTCAAATTAACGACTGCAGACAGGGCAAGGCCATGGAACAAATCAGATAAGAAGAAAAAGAAGAAGAAAAGAGACCATGTAGCGCAGTAACAAATAGATGGCCTATATGATTAAATCATACAGCAATTAAACATCAGTATCTCACCGTTGGGAGAAAAAATGCTAAGATGGATGGGAACAGTGGAAATTTGTTTGGTGCGGCCAGTCTCTCTATCAGTCTCATCAGAGATCTCCTGTCTCAGAGCACCTATACAGAATTGACAAAAAATTAACAAGAAATATAGAAAGACGTAACTACTAAACAGTTACAAAAGCCAACCAAAAACAACTGCATCACCGCACCAAAATCAGTGAATTTCTTTCTTGGGAGGTGCATAAACTCTCCATATTCCCTTCCTTCGTCAACCCTGTGGAGCTGGAGGACAAGAGGACGTCGAGTAACAATTCCTGCATGAAAAATACTTCCATCAGTAGAAGGAGAGTAGGAAGATACATGCTAGCTCATAAAATTATCTCCAATGAGTGCATGTAGAAAATGAAAAGAAATATACAGCGTAAATTACCTGCGCCACGAGGTAAAAAGTCCTTTCCAACAATGCTCTCCAGTACTGAAGATTTACCAGAACTCTACATGCCATGAAAACCATACAACCAGACACTTCGTCAAAAGAGCTTACCTAGAAAGATCTGCATTTCTTGGATAGATTTACGTCCTACTGAAATAGGCATGAAGCGTATATCCTTAACGTTACTTACCGAATTTTTCTTTTGAAAAAGCTTCTTCTTTAATGAAAAGAAGCATCATTTTCAATCACTGTCGAATTTTTGTATCATTTGAATGATATATTGATCAACGAGTTAATGGTAAAGATTAGCTGATTAAATGTAAACAGCCGTCTCTACATATAATGTCCATGCAAGTTGCGAACATACAGACATGATAAAAGAGAAGGAGAAGGGACCTGGCCACCAACGACAGCAATGGCGGGTAAAGAGTCCCAAAGAGTAGGCAAAGCGCTTTCTTCGCCATGATCACCAAGAGCCGTACACGCCCTCTGTATCTTGTTCACTAACGATATCAAGTTCTCCATCGTGTAAGTTCAAGGCGTTTGATTGGTTTTGCGAGAATCACCGAGTAAAATAAAACGGAATCCAATTGTCTAGAAAAGGGAAGACAGAAAGAAGGGAAGCGTTCGGGCAGAGACAAGGAAATGAAGGCAGAGAAAAGAAGTTGGCGAAGGAACCGGGATAATTGAAAGAGTCCAATGTATTTTTATGCATCTGTATTAATTTACAATCTTACCATTTCTGCAAACTAAACTGGGAATTACTTTTCGGCCCAACATCCATGACATGGCCGACTGTCCATCGCAAGCCCCCAAAGCATATTCCTCGACTAAAATACGTAAAATGGCATCTTCGTTATAATAAGACATCGCAAGGGTTCTTTATCATCCACAAGTTCCTTAAACTCCTGATGATACCAGCTGCGTCTAGTTTCCTTCTCCAGATTCTTCCCTGCAATGCAGACTGATATCAAGCTAGTTCTAACTTCTGCTTGTGTCTTATTTCTGATTTCATCATGGAGTGTTTAACCCTTAATCCCACTTTTAATTTCCTTTGTTTTAATCTAACTGCTAACTGTTATCAATCTCTCCGTCCTAATAGAAATTCGATATTCTTCAAGTTAACTCCTTTAACTAAATTCAGAACAGCCACCTCTCCGATTTGTTTCTCTTGTCAAACTACTCCTTCAAATCCGCAGCATCGGAGTTCACGAAATAATAACGATACTTTTTCTTTAAACCCTTTATGGGTTTTAGTCCCAGTCTTGCGGAGAGTAAAGTTTGTTGCTTCTTCACAAACTAAGAAATGGGTTTCTCGGTTACAAGCGTGTAGTGAAGATTCAGAGAAAGCCATGAATGAGTACAGCGGTAATTACTTGCAAAGTGGAGCTTTTGGAGTTGCTTTATTAAGCATAACATCAAATGCTACCGTCAAAATTAGCCCTTTTGTTGCAACTTTAGCTGCAAACCCAACCTTTGTATCAGGATGGCTGGCTTGGTTTTGCGCTCAATCAATAAAAGTGATTTTGAATTTCTTTGTGGAGAGAAAATTGGATTTGAGAATATTGTTTGCTTCAGGAGGGATGCCGTCTTCACATTCTGCACTATGTACTGCTTTGACAACATCAGTTGCGCTCTGTCATGGAATTGCTGATTCTTTTTTTCCGGTTTCTTTGGGATTTAGCCTTATTGTTATGTATGATGCAATTGGTGTAAGACGTCATGCTGGGATGCAAGCTGAGGTAATTAGTGAACTATCTTCCCCTTTTTAAGGATATATATATGTATTTACAAGTTACTGTTTTGTTGGAAACCATATTGTCTCGTCCAATCTGTACTTTCCTGCGGATGTCTATGCTGTTATGATAACTTGGAATGTTTGCCTCGTTATCTGTGATTTATTATGATATTAAGCTGATACTAGAATCAAGATGTTTAGCTTTGGGTGGAGAAATATCACATTGCATCGAACAGTTGGATTAGGGGTCAATATGACGATCTAACTGTAATATATCAGTGCTTGTTTTCAAACTTAAGCGGCTTATCATCCTGGTAAACATTTGTGAGCAAAGGGTTAAAGTTTTACAATGGAGCAACCATTTGTCAAAACCTTCATCTTGGTTATGCTTCAGATGTTAACCATTGGACTTGATATGCTATGCTTTTCCTAGAAAGTGGAGGACAAAGATTCTTGATATTGATAATTAACACTCGTTGCATGTTCAAGGTGGAGCCCAGTTGCTTTAGTCAGGACGCAGAGTTGATGATCTTCAAATTTAAGTGTATACAAGTTTCGGTCTTTTCCATTCTTGAACATGAATATAGAACTTTGTACTTGTAAGGTGATTAGGTTGATATGGTTCTGGATTGTAAGAACGTGTGCTTATTAATTGCACTTAATAGTTATGAATTATTTAGACATCTGGATTCTTTTTTTTTTTTGTTTGTGAACTAACTTGCAGCATTCCTACTTTAACATAGGTTCTCAATATGATCGTTGAGGACTTGTTTCAAGGGCATCCGATAAGTCAGAGGAAACTTAAGGAATTCCTTGGCCATACTCCAACGCAAGTCCTGGCGGGAGCTGTGCTTGGCATTTTAGTAGGATGGTATTGTTGTCAGTTGTAACCTGAATACTATTTTACAGGCAATTTCAGTTTAAATTTCTGCCAATGACATGGAATGCACTCTGTTTTCCGCTGCCATGCCTCATTCTACATCCCTTCTAAGTTGGTGTATTTTACTGTGTTATTTGATGGAATACGAGAAGCTGAAGCCAATATTAACTTTCCCTTTATTTTTTAGGTGCAATTTTTAGCTGTTCTTTTAAAGTTGTGTTTCGTTGAAATTTTTGTTTCCTTTGATTTCCTCGTTTAACAGAGGAATTATAATAAAGAGATGTTAGAATCATGCAATTTACAAGAGATGATGCTACTTTTTAATCAAAATGATGAGTAAGATTCAGCAGGCTTTATGAATTTGTAAATCATTAATACCAAATGATATGATATTTTGTTTTCAGATTCATAATATATTTGTTATTTTTATATCACCATTTGATGTCTATCTATTCAAAAATGAAAGTCTTGGTGCAACAAGATTCTCTTCAGTGATTAGCCGAAAAACATATGATATTATTCAAAGGGGGTCTTGAAAATTGAAAAAGGTTTATATGGCTACAAGTAGCAGTAGCTTTAAAGTGCGTCCGAATTGAGGAGATGGAAAATGAAGTACCATAGCAATGGATGCAACTGCTACAACGGCACATTAACAATGGAGTCTGAAAAAACTTCGTCGAATAGCATATTGACAATGTATGTATACATACATATGGATTGCTTGAATATTATATATGCATATACTAATAATACAAAAGATGTAGCAATGAGAAGTGGGGGGAGAGTGAAACTAAGAGACAGGCAGGTGAGTGCTAACTGCAGAGATTGTGGATGCAGGCCCCGCCTTCCTGGTTCTGCTGATCTTTCCATATGCGCCCTGTCACTCGAAGTTTCAACTCTTTCCTATCCCCTCCTGAGAAGAAAAGGGCCATGTTTCTCTGAATGATGAGGCCATCATGGCTATCCCTCACCTTCCTGTGGCTATCTCTAATACTTCGCGGGGTACCTTCCCAGATGAGTTTCCGGCCATTTCCTCCAACCTCAAGGCTGTAGCTGTAGTTCCGCGCTTCTATCTCGTCTCCCATGAACCGCAGGAATGCCATATAAACAGGTGCCATCCCCAGTTGGAAGGCTTCAAAATGCAGACAGAAGTATTGGCCAAAACAGTGGAAAACCTACACAACATGATACAGACCTTTCGTAGTCAGAACATCAGAGAAAGTTGTTCATGACAACCATTTCAAGAAGCGGGGAAAAGAACATTTAGATCAAGAAAAGTACTAATATTTGGCATCATGCTAATCAAGATTCACAGATTTTCACAATCCATTTTCTTTCTTTTCCAACTCTTTTCTGGCTATCAAGGCATAATAACAGTTCGGCCATTGAAGAAACCCCCACGTATGAGCAGTCTTCCTTTTATTACAGGTAAATAAGAGAAAAGAAACGCTTACAGTTAGCATCCATGTAGCATTTTCTACTTCACGGGGATTAGATTTCACATAACGATGGTTGAAAGTGCATCCAGAATGCATATCTACTTTGTGGTCATCCCTCAGATGAGTGACAAGGAATGGGATGTCCCCAACAACTGCACACTCGGATCCAGCATACGGACAGTTGTATGGCCTGAAGTTACACTGCGCCTCATGTTTGAGTTTACTGTAGTAAGGAAAGATCTCCGGGCATCCCAGGGATATATATTTGCATGGCAGCTCAAGCGATTCAGCCACTTTTTCCAATGCTAGACATCTAATATCACCAAGCTCCTGCCGGCAAGTGGGACAGCGATTGTGTACCCTTGTTTTACAGGTTGAACATAGTGTATGTCCATTATGGCACTGATCAGAAAAAAATTTAATAATGGCATCAGTTCAAATCATTTGAGTAGACAGTTGAAACACCGTTAGAATCATGCTATTAAGAGGTAACTGGAAGTGTAAATTCTATCTTATCTAAAACCCACAAAGGCCATCAGGTTCTGATATAGCGTGCATACTCTCTCAACACTAATCTCCTGTCAAGTGTTTAACTTTGAAATTCCTTCCATATCTTTTTACCAATAGTCCTAATGTTCAAATAAAGCATATAATCGCAGGTTGAAATGTGGATATGGGATACCATCAACATCTAGTCCTTCAGGATTTTGCAGAAAGAGCTTATTATATATGGTGCAATGTAAACAACTTGTCTAAGCCGAAAAGGTTTCTCGCTTAAAGATTCAACAATGGCATCCCATGTAACTCCCCTACTCGCAATCAAAAAGTATTAAAGGAGAACTACTGAACTAGAAGGAGGAGCAACTGAGCACAAGTAACTTCCTTCCTTTAGATGGTTGTTCTGGAAGGGATGAAGTCAAGTAAATCCAACTCACGAATTCCTATTAGAAACCCATGCAAGCTAATTCTTATTTCACTTCTAGAAGGCTTTTATTGGTTTTCATTGCTGTAACAGAGAGCTCCATCAAGAGAAGGCTGTGATTAAACTGCTATCAGTTCCTTAAGACTGACAGTAAGCATCTGTCATGTTGCACAATCTGTGCAGGGAACTGCATAAATTGAATCTATTCCCTCACGAGTCAGAAAAGCACACACCATCCTGATACATCAGAACCATCACAATTTAAAATTAAGGATCTTCTAACTCATGAATGCTCCTCAAATTCACCCCTAACTCCACTTAATCAGCCGATTAAGTAATAAAAGAATCTTCCGTCAGATAATCCAGTCTTTGGATTGAAAATAAGAAAAGCAAAGGACCGGCATCCCTCTTTCATATTAAAAGCACAATTTGAACAACAAAAAGAAAAAAAATGAAAGTCATAAACTGGATCGAGAGAAATTAGATAACCCCTAAACCAAATTACACTGAAAAAGAAAAGAAAAGAACGAACCTGATGAATTGGAGGGTACATAGAATTTGTACAAACAGGACATTCAAGAAGCTCGTGGACACTGATGGATTGAATTGCTGAGGAAACGTTATTACCATTAGTGGCGGAGCTGATTTGAGCCTTCGGAGCAGAAGAATATTGATGGATGTGATGATGGATCTCATCCTCATCTATCAAATCTGAGGAAGCAACACTTTCAATGCTGTCTATTTCCATTCGAAACAACAACCAACAACCTCACGAAACCACGAGGTAAAAATGACAATTCTTTCCCCAAAAAGAATGAAAGATAAATGCCCAGAAGGATATTCAAAATCCTATCTTTATCATTCTCGAAGGGAAAAGAGTCAGAAATTTCAAACAACAGACCGATTTTCTTGATGGGTCTGAGTTCTTTTCCTTTTCACCTATGCATAACCACAATTAATGCGGAAGATTTCAGAAAATTAAAAGGGAAAAATGAAAACAGAGAGCAAGGACGTTGGTGAATGAATCTGCAACATGAGATTCGATTTTCTAAATCCCCATGAAAAGAAGAGGTGCCTTTCTTGAGAGACGGGAGAAGAGAAGAAGAGGAGGAAGAAGAAGAAGAAAAATCTGAATGAGGGAGGACATGGGAGAGAGTGGGGTGATCAACATCGTGAAAGGGTTTCAATAGACATAATAAGAGTATAAAGATAAGAAGAATATTATTTACTCTTTGCGTACGTTCGGTGCAAGTTATTAATCATTACCTACGCCTCTGTTTTAAAAGCTTTGATAATTATTTGATCAATGAATGTCTTTAATTGAAAACACCAACAACAATTTATGTCTGAAGGATGAAAGATTTACCATTGCCCAATCGCCACTGCCAAACATGAACACTAATCCCGATGAGCATCGATCCATCCACGAGACTCACCCAACTCCCGATTTGGTTTCTGTCAAAAACCTGTACTATGCCACTTTGATTTTCACTTTGAATTCGTACATTCTTTTCCAATTTATACTTATTATTATTATAATTTTTAATAATTACTAATCATTCTTAACTGTTATTAATCATTATTAATCGATTATTAGCTGTCAACATTATTAATTGAAATCTAACATGAATAGTTGATCTATAATAATCAATAACCCTCATTGATTAGAGAAATTCAGATAAATATATTTATTTATATCTATAATTTATAACAAATATATGTTTTTTTTGTTTTGTCTATATTTTTATAATTATGATATACCATACAAATATAATATATATATATATATAATTAAGCAGTGAAGTATGAGTGGACAACAGTTAACTTTCAGAATGAGTTAAAACCGGCTCAACATGCAACCTTGACATATAGAAAGATCATAGACACGACAACATGGTCTTTATTAATCCAAACTGTTTCCAAAACTGGAATCTTTATATATATTGCAATCATAGGACTATTGGATCAAATGGTACAGTATTTATGGAGTTATAATAAAATGGAATCACGGTTTAATTTTATCATTAATTTTAATAATCAATTGGTGATAATATTGTTTTATTAATTAACTACCGGATCATAACAACGTTTGGTCCCAGCACCACCACATTCCGGTGTCGGTGTCCACCACATTCTGGTGTCGGTGTCGTATTTTGATAAGCTAAAGAGATTTGATAAAGAAAATAAAAAGTTTAGATTTTTTTTTTCATCTTTTTCTTTTCTGCGGCCAGTACAATAAACTTAAATAGGAAAAGAAAGTAACCACTTAGTCCTATTCTAATAACCACAAATCGGCACTTATGAGTCGTTAGAGCCATGATTTACTAACTGCAAATTGACCCAGCAAACAAACATAAAAAATAAGAAATAAAACAAGTGCAGTAAATAAAAAATACCTATAGTAGTAGGATCATTCCAAGTACTTCCTATTCTTGATAGATACCCTCGAGGATCGACGTAATGGCCTATCATTACCTCCCCTTCGGAAGGAACCTTGTCCTCAAGGTTCAAAGTTGGAAACCTTGATTGCAAGTCTGCAGTATTTTCTGAAGTCGCATCTTAGCTTCCAAGACAACATAACCATCATCAGTTAACTGAGGCAAATCAATGGACACAGGAACAACATCCCCAACATGCTTTTTGAGAAGGGAAACATGAAATACTGGGTGAACTTTAGAACTAGGAGGAGGCAGCTGCAACTTATAAGCCAATTTCCAAATTTTCTCTTCCACTTGAAATGGCCCATAAAATCGATTAGCTAGCTTCTGAAAAGAATGCTTGTACACAGAGTGTTGTCGATAAGGTTGCAACTTAAGATAAACAAAGTCACTTTGTTGGAATTCAACATCCCTGCGCTTCCTATCAGCAGTTTACTTCATTTGATTAAAAGCCCGCGAAAGATGAATTTTTAAATCCAGTAAAATTGCATCTCTAGTAGCCAATGTTTGATCAACTTCATGCACCAGAGATTGACCTATTTCGTACCAAGGAATCATAGGAGGACGCCTGCCATATAAAGCCAAGAAAGGAGACATTCTAATGGAGATATGAAAAGAGGTATTATACCAATATTCCGCCCAAGGCAGGAAGGAATTCCATTTGCGCGGCTGCTGAGATGTAAAACAATATTCCGTCAAGGCAGGAAGGAATTCCATTTGTGCGGCTGCTGAGATGTAAAACAACGTAGGTACTGCTCCAAAAATCTGTTAGTGACGTCGGATTGCCCATCCATTTAGGGATGATAAGAGGAGCTCATATTCAATTTAATACCTGAGAGCTTGAAGAATTCCTGCTAGAAATGACTCATAAAAATTGGATCCCGGTCACTGATAATAGACTTAGGCATTCCATGATATTTGACAACCCCATCCATAAACTTTTCAGCTATAATTTTAGCAAAGTAAGGATGAGATAATGATAAGAAGTGTGCATACATGCTCAATCGGTCAATGACAACCAGAATCGAATTTTTACCACAAGAAGATGGAAGCCCATCAATGAAGTCCATAGCGATATCATCTCAGACCTGGTGGGGAATTGGAAGTGGTTGGAGAAGCCCCGCCGGTGAGGAGGTTGAAGCTTTATTTCTTTGACAAACAGAATAAGCAGCAATATATTGTTGAATTTGAGTGTGCATAGAAGGCTAGTAAAATTGCTGGGCAAGCCTTTTAAATGTGTGCAATACCCCAAAATGGCCACTACATGGAGAGTCATGGAATTCCTGCAAAAGCTTAGTGGGCAAATCAAATTTTGGAAGAATTACGACTCGATTTTTGTAAAAAATTAAGCCATTCCTCCAAGAATATGGCTGTCCGGGCTTCTTTATGGCTAATTTTCCCACGCTAAGCATGTAAGGATCAGCGGAAAAGGTTACTCTAATATGGTCCTAAAGAGAAGTATAAGGGAGAAAAAGAGCATTAAGACTAGGGCTGCCAACCACACGAGATAAAGCATCTGCCACTTGATTTTCCTTGCCCGACTTGTAGATTATTTTGTAATTGTATCCCAACAGTTTGGATACCCAATTTTGCTGCTCAGGAGTGACAATCCGCTGCTCCATCATATACTTAAGGCTGCGTTGGTCTATTTGAATTAAAAAATTTTACCCAAGTAAATAAGGCCACCATGTGCGAATAGCCTGCAGTATGACCATTATCTCTTTAGCATAAGTAGACTAAGATTGTTTAGAAACCCCCAAGGCACGACTCATGAATGCGATGGGCCTATCTTGCTGAGATAACGCAACCCCAATACCGGTGTTAGAAGCATCTGTGGTGACGACAAAGGGCTCAATAAAGTTAGGCATTGCAAGTGTAGGAGTGGAAGTCATGGCTTTCTTTAAGGCTGAAAAGGATGCATCGGCATCGGCTATCCAAAAGAAGTTACCCTTCTTCAATAAGTTTGTTAAGGGCTAAGCTAGAACTCCATAATCACGAACAAATTTTCTGTAATAACCTGTAAGACCCAAGAAACCATGTAATTCAGAAATATTAGTGGGTTTAGGCCAATCAAGTATCGCCTTTATCTTTGTTTGATCCACCTGTACACCAGCACGAGAAACAATATGACCCAAATATTCAATTTGTTGCTGTCTAAAGGCACATTTACTGAGTTTAATGAAAAATTGATGCTGCCGCAGTAACTCAAAAGCCAGTCGCACATGTTCCATATGCAATGTCCAATTTGGGCTATAGATTAGAACATCATCAAAGAAAACCAGCATAAATTTTCTTAAGTAAGGGCGAAAAATAGTGTTCATGAGAGCTGAAAGGTAGATGAGGCATTACATAGCCCAAAGGGCATTACCAAATATTTATAATGGCCACTGTGTGCGGAAGGTCATTTTATGAATATCCGCAAGATGAACACGAACCTGATGAATTGGGAATCTATCCCAAATCGTAACCTCATTAAGAGCTCAGTAATCAGTACAGAACCTCCAAGTACCATCCTTTTTCTTAACTAGCAAAACTGGAGAAGAAAAGAGACTTGTACTAGCCCAAATTAGTCTAGATTTCAACATATCATGAACTTGCTTCTCAATTTCTGCTTTCTGAAAATAAGCATACCTGTATGGCCTGACATTTACTCGATTCACACCTTCCTTAAGGTTAATATGGTGATCAATTTCTCTCTTCGGAGGAAGCTGGCTCGGTTTCCGATAGATGTCCGAAAATTGGTTTAACAAATTTTGCATCTCTGGATGTAATCCGTCGGGCAGAATAATTGAAGTGGACTCTACACAGATTGCAAAAACAGAGTTGTTGTGTCTTAATTCTTTGAACATTGCTTTCAAGGAGAGGGGTTCAATTTGCTGACTTCGAATCCCCTGTAAATGCCGTTGTTGTCCTTCCCACTTGAAATCTATGGTCAAATGCTTCCAATTACATTGAACAGTTCCCAGTTGCTGCAACCAGTACTCCTAAAACGACATCCAAACCCATTATTGGCAAAGAATAGAATGTAGCCACAAAAGGTATACCTTGAAGAGAAAAAGGGATATTTCTAAATTTACCGTCGCAGAGTAAGGGATCCCCATTGGCCACCTTAACATTGAAGGGCGTAGTTGGCTTCACCGGAAGTTTGAGCAATCCAGCAACTTTCTCATTGATGAAATTATGTGTTGAACCATTATCAATAAGAACAATCAGTGCAAAGGACTCAATTTGTATTACGATTCTCATAGTACTAGTACCTGTAGAAGACCACCCGGAAAGAGTGTGCAATGAAATTTCAGGTTCTATTTCGTCATCTTCTTCCTCTAAATTACTTCTGCCATCAAGGAGGAGGAGCTGTGGTTTGGAACATTTATGGCCAGGAACAAATTTCTCGTCACAGTTGAAGCATGGTCCCTATATCCGTCGTTTCTACATCTCTTCCCATGTAAGCCGTTTCACTGGTGTGGATGATTTGATCTTTGTTGGGGAAGAAGAGCTCGTTTGGTAAGAAGGGCGAATTGCCTTCTTTTGACGCAACAACTGTTCATCTTTCATCTGAGCCAAACTGATAGCGTCCTTTAGTGTTTTTGGCTTGAACATTCTGATTCCTTCAGCAAGTTCGGGCTTGAGACCTCCCATGAATGTCCCGACTAATGCCTTCTGAGTCCAACTGTTAACCCTGTTCCCAAGTCTTTCGAATTCCCGTTGATAATAGCGTAAGGGTCCCGTTTGACGGATTTTTGATAAGGATTCGTCAAAATCCTCACAATCAGTGGGCCCAAAGCAAGACCGTCCTTCTCTGGATCTGGGGTTCCTTGATATTCAAAAAATTGGCCTACTCTGGTAAACCATTCTGTTGGATCGTCTCCGGAATACTTCGGAAACTCTAATTTTGCCAATTTTGCAGAAAACATCGACCTCCCTCCATCTCTGGATTCATCTTGGTTAGCACAAGCCTGGCTATTTCGATCACTAGCACTACCGGATACATCTCTGCTGGGCATGGAGAGTTCAGAAAATTTCGTGATGACTGTTTTGATTTGTTGTAATTCATCGCTAATTCCTTTTTTCATTCTAGACAGGTTATCTTGGAGTTGTCCAAGCCCCACTTCTAAATTTTCGATCCTTTCTTTGTTTGAAGTCATGAAAGAGGAAAAGAAAAAAAAAATATAGGATAACCGGCTTTGATACCAATGATAGGTCCCAATCAAAGCTAAAGAGATTTGATAAAGAAAATAGGAAGTTTAGATGTTTTTTTTTTCTTCTTTTTCTTTTGTGCAGCCATTACAATAAATTTAAATAGGAAAAGAAAATAACCATTTAGTCCTATTCTAATGCCACAAATCAGCACTTATGTTAGAGCCATGATTTGCTAACTGCAAATTGATCCAGCAAGCAAATATAAAAAATAAGAAATAAAACAAGTGCAATAAATAAAAAATAACTATAACAGCAGGATCATTCCAAGTACTTCCTATTTTTGATAGATACCTTCCAGGATCGACGTAATAGCCTATCATATTTCAACAACCATGGGTGCGCATATAGGGTTGGATGTTGTCGTCACATGATCATTACACATCCAACTAAGCAACACTATCTTTACTGCTGCAAATGCTAAGATAATAATGTATGTGCTCGTGCATTTTCTGATTTTATAGTTGGAAAGGCGATTTGAATGTGGTAATCGCATAGAAATCATAGCTTTTTTTCCACGTTACTTCAACATGAAAGATGTATTATTAGAATATAAGGATTCTAATGCCGCTTTTCACCATTTTTCTTTTCCTGTCCTTTCTGGTTTAACAAGTAATGTGACCTACCCCACTAACGACTGCACATTCATCCACTTCGCCATAACTTGGTGACTCAAAAGTGATTGCGAATAAGTTTGTTCCTACCTCTTGTGGCATGACACCCAGCTTTTTCCAGGCTTTTGCATCATTTTCCAACAGGTAGATATTTCCCTGCTGACTTTTAACATGTTTTTCTGCCTCAGTTTCCTGTGAGAAAATCGTGGCAAACAATGCCTGCAATGGTCGACATTGCGTAAAATATGTTACAAGATTGGTTTATGGGAAAACAAAAATGGCATCTGTGAGATCAATTTGCAAGGATTTAATTCCATGAACTTTGAAACTGAACTTACGTTGATAGCAATTGCAATGCATGGTCCTTCTTGAAATGCATAATAATCTACTATTAATTCATGAATGCTTTTATATAATCACGAATCTGCATCCTCGTAGATTGTAAGCTGGCTAACCACTTGCCCGAATATTCAAGAGGTTGCTTAGCTAACCAATCCTTTGCCGGTTTTTTTCTTTCTCATGCAACATCTATGCAAGATTTTTATGCCTTCTGTCGTGTCATTATTTACTAAAAAGTTCCATAGTGAAGTTCAACTCTTTTATGTCCTGTATCTATGGAGGCAAGTAATGTTACCGAAGAATAAAAAATAATTCTGATAAGAGTTGATAGACTGCAGTCACCACCTTGTTTCTTAGGTAGCTGATAAAAGCCTGTATGTATAGAAATTGTGCAAAAAAATGTGCATTTCCTAAAATTTTCTACAGGATGTCTCGGTAACATTTGATGGAAAAGGATTTCACTCAAACATTAAATGTCACAACAAGAAAAGACGCATTACACTCACCTGATGTTCTCCATAGCATACTCGCACAACTCTATCACATTCTTTAATCCCAGAGTCACCTGGTTGCTTTTCGAAACCATTCACCACTCTTCCCACCAGTTTTACACTCGAGCTGTATGTCTGTTATCTGGATTTCCTTAGAAGCAGCTTTGCACATGTCATACACCGTTAAACCAGCAGTGGAGACAGCTGTCAATGCTTCCATTTCAACACCAGTTTTTCCGGTAGATGAAGCCTCCCCTTCAATTTCCACACTGTAATTATCTGGATTCAGCTTTAAGTCCACACGAACATGAGTTAGGATAATATTGTGACAAAGCGGGATGAGGTTGCTAGCGTGCTTGGCTCCGTTTATGCCCGCTAGTTTGGCCACAGTTAGAACATCTCCTTTTGCCATTTGGTTGGCTGAAACCATATCAAACACCTTCTTCCCTAATTTTACTCTGCAACTAGCAATAGCAGTTCTCTTGCTATTTTCCTTAGGAGATACATCCACCATTTGGGCTTCTCCAGAACTGCCAACATGTGTTAAACCAACTGCATTTTTATTAATCTTTTGCGATACAGACAGGGAATCTTGGGAGTTAACAGGCTCCTGCGAATTGACCCATGGTTCTTGTGGCTTATAGTCATTATTCATTGAACCCGAAAGACCAGTAGAGGGAGGTTCCCCAAAGACGGATTCCATTTCCTAGAACAAGGATAACAAGCATTTCAGAACAAAACCAAACAAAAGAAATTAATTGGAAAATAAATCCAATGATTTCTCTTTTTGATAGATGTGCTCACTCTGTTCCAATTTGTTTGGATATGGAATGAACAAATCAAATCAAAAGTACTAAAGATGAATTGGAATGAAAAGACACTGATCTCGCTGTTGTTGTTCATCGAACAATTCAACTGATTGGTGTTTAAATCTCAGACTAGAACAGCATATTACCTTATTCATCTCCGATATGGCACTTGCAATATCATGAGTACTTTTAGCAGAAAAGACACTTCTTGAGAAAGGTAATACCGCAGCTGCTCGCCTAAGAAACATGATTGTAGAAATCCAAATTTGGGTTGCGTATGGCTTTAAGGTCTGAGGAGTTCCCAACAAAAAAAAAAAACTGCAAGAAAATAGAGACAATAAGAAAAAGCATAAATCACAATCCGGAATAGCTATTTATGATACTATGCAATTTGTGCACAATCCGTGCATTATGCTTAAAATCATTTGAGGCAAGATATTTGCAAAATCCCCTATAATTAAACAAAAGCAGGTGCAAGGAGCAGGTAGTTGAAGCCCATACGTAGTCATTCAGGAGGCATCTCGTTAAGGCATTTAAACAAGCATGTGATGATCACTACAAGTGAACGAAAGAAAGGGACAAGATTTCTATCCAGATTTCGAGAGCAATGTACCTTTTTACAGTCCCTCTTTTGATGATCCGATTTATCAATTTAGAAAATCATTGCAGAAAAATGAAAAATGAATTCTCATTCTCTTTTATATTGTAGCATAGACAGGTAGATAGCTACATTATAATACTTTTAGAAAACTCGACGAGGACTTTATTTGAAAAGTATAAGGCGAGTCTGTAATCAATGATACAAATGAGGGGCCAAACGTGGGCTAGCTAAAGCAAATAAAGGTTCGGCCTTTGGCATAGTCATGCCGTAAACTTCAGTTGTATCGATATCTTTATGAGTTAGCCCATTTGGCGGAGACCAATCAAAGGCATGAAATAGGCGAGCCAGAGCCATGAGCACCAAAGTCACCCCCAGAGGCGCACCAGGGCATTTCCTTTTCCCTGCACTAAAAGGCAATATCTTGAAATCTACTCCATGGCTTATCTCTACTCGACTCCCATCCTCCAGCCAATGTCTTTCAGGTCTGAACTCTTCGACATCAGCCCATATTTTAGTGTTCCGGCCTAGCCCATGAGTATTGATGAAAATACGGGTTTTGGCAGGGATATGATAACCGTTGATCGTGGTTGCTTGTAGAGATTCATGTGGAATTAGAAAGGGACCAGCTGGGTGCATCCGAAATGTTTCACGTACCACACAGCGTAGGTAGTTAAGGTGCGTTAAATCTGCCTCTATCACCATTCTATTGGGACCTACTACACAGTCGAGCTCATCTTGTATCTTCCGAAGGACACGTGGGTGCTTGATCACCTCCGCCATTGCCCACTCGTTAGTCACCGCTGAAGTATCTGTTGCCGCAGCTATCATGTCCTATATATTAATCCCATGACACTAATGAGCAATATATAGAAAGGAAATGATTTAAGAAATACAGAGCAATGAGAATATGAAGGGCTTAAGAGAAATCACTTGAATTAGAGCTTTGATCTCTACATCATCCATATGCTCTTCTCCGTCTAATCCTGGCAGTGATAATAAAACATCAACAAAGTCCATCTCTGCTTCCCTAACATCTGCTTCCCCTTTCATTTTCCTTGCTTGTTTGTGTTGTTCAATGATTTTAGAGTGAAACTCATCCACTTTCTTCTCAACTTCCCTCATTTTTACCTCACACCCATGAGGATCAATCCACCTCCAGAATGGTAAATAATCACCTAAATAAATCACACCTAAAAGCCTGAACAATTCATGGGTTACGTGCATGAACTCCATAGCCTCTTGAGGACCTGCTGATTCAGCTCCAAAATATTGCTTGCCTAACAACATTCTAGTGACATTGTTCATTGAAAACGCACCCAGTACTTCCCTCAAGTTCACCGTCTTCCCAATATCAGCCTGAGACCAAACATTTTTCACCAAATGCTGTGCTTCATCCGCTCTATGCTTTGCGAATGACTCCAACCTCTTTGTCGTCAGTAGTTGTTCCATGCAAATTCTTCTCATTCTTTTCCATGTTGGGCCTAATGGAGCCAATGCCACATCTCCGCACCCATAGGCAAGATGCTCCGCAGCAAGCGTTCGGGGCCTAGAGGCGAAGACGTCATCTTGGCGGATAAGAATTTCACGTATGATATCAGGATCATTTGTGGTGATTGCATCAACATTTCCAAGGCGGAGGTAGACCAGAGGCCCGTATTTATCGCATAAGGAAGCAAAGTCCCTATGAGGTAACTGGCCCAACTGAAGAAGATTGCCGACAATAGGCCATCCTTTTGGTCCAGGAGGAAGTTGTTTGGACTTGTGTTTTGGACGTTGAAGGAGGCTGGCAATGAAAATCACAAAAAGAACGATATAAGAGAAAGTGAGGAACTCCATTGGCTGCGGAATGGTACTGATCTGTTTCAACTTAAAAAGGAAATAAAAAAGATTTTTGTGTCTCAAATGTATAAATATCAACTAAAAAAAGGCCATAGCTTCAAGGAATTTTATAGTGCGAAAGATATTGCTAAAAGGAGAAATAACAGTGAACTACTTTCCCATAATCTTTAAACCCACAACTTATATGGGTTTTTCAATTGATTTGTAGTAGAAATCATGTAGTTTGTATGAGTAGAAGATGTAATCCACCAGCAGGAGGGCAGATGGTTACCTTGGCATCCTTTGCATGACAGGCTTCCTTGCTTCTGGTGTCCTACTTAGATGAACCATGGGATCCGTGTGACAAATTGTTATTATTTATATATTTTACATGGCCTTCCTATCACCAAGCTGGTTCCATGGTCTAGTGGTCAGGACATTGGACTCTGAATCCAGTAACCCGAGTTCAAATCTCGGTGGAACCTCACTTTTTCACTTTTTATGTTTCTCTCTTTGGTTAACTCGGTGGAACCTTGCTTTTTCATTTTTATTTTTATGTTTCTCTCTTTGTTTATCATCACCCAGTCTTAAGCCAGGAGGGACTCAACCCTAATTTAATGCAAAGTAAAACTCCAATTCCCTATCGCTTTATCATCTTTTCCTAATGGAACCTGAATTCCAACAGAAGATTGAGCAGACAGTGCTAGAAATACTAAAAACTGCTGACATGGAAGAGATGACCGAGTTCAAACTCCGTCTCACTGCTTCGGAGCGAATTGGGTTCGACCTATCAACATCAATTCCCTGCAAAAAACTCATTAGAGGTATTGTTGAGTCATTTTTGCTTTCTACAATGGAAGCAACTGGAGAAGAGTATAAAGACGCTGATCCCAATTTTCAAGAAAAGGCAGCAGAATTGGTGCATGAACAACAGGAAGCAAAAGTAGTCCCCGTTAAAGAATTTGATAGCGAAGGAAATCTTGTTATTTGCAAGGTTTAAAACCCTAATTAATACCCTTTTTCTTAAGCTCTGTATGATTTTATTTTTGTTTTTCTAGTACTGCTACTTTTGACTAAAGATTGTACCTTTACTAGAACTGTAATGCAAGATTGAGCCTTTTCTCGCCTAGCTGAAATGTGCTGACAAAGAACTAGTTCTTGATTTTTAAAATTACCGTAGTGAACGAGTAAAGGCAGGAAGCCATTGTTTTCAGTCACTAACTTGGGTTTCTCTTTCCTTTTCATTCCCCTGTTTGTTATTGATTATGCGCATTTCTTTATATTTAGCTATCAAATAGAAGGAATGTGGTGATTCAAGACTTTAAAGGAGCAGCTTATGTATCGTTCAGGGACTTTTATTATAAAGATGGAAAGCAGCTTCATTCCAACAAAGGTGATCGAGCGCAAATCGTTTATGCTATGCTGTTCTCGTTACTTACCTGTCAGTAATGCCTCTGGATGTAGATACGAAAATGCTCAACTCTTTCTTTACCAGTAAAAGATTCTAACCAGCTGTTTGTGCTTTTAACCTCTTCGAAATGTTATGATATCCCGTATCAGTAACCACTGCGAAGCTACTCTTCTGCTTGATTTTGAATTTCAGGGGTATAGAAGTGAAATGGCATATTTAATTTTGAATTGATTGTTAGCTTTCTTCTTGAATCTCTTGTGGATTTTGGGAAGATTGATGGCGCTTTATTGCTTATTGTTTTTCACTTTTGGTGTTCAAGTAATCTGCAAGTTCTCTGAACACTTTGTCGCCGCTGAAATGTTTTTAGGAATTAATTTGTCAGCTGAACAATGGTCATCATTCAGAAAGAGTGTCCCTTTGATAGAGGAAGCTATCATAAAGATGCAATCAAAGTTAAGGTGAGAGTATTCTTTTAGCGATGTAAAATCTTCAAAAATTGGTTGTTATTCAACATCTCTGAAGTTTATACGATTAGCATAATGCATGATATCATTTCTGTAGAGAAGGAAAACTGCATAATTGCATATAATTTGGACTCGTTTTTTTAAAACCAGTTTGAACTTCAGGTTATATGGCAAGATTGAATCTGTCATTCAAGATACTCGTGTTATCAGGTCTTGAATAAGAAGCGTATAAAACTGAACAAATTCTTAGCTGAGACAATGTGTTCAATGTGATGCAGAACCAACCTTCATGAGGAACGAAATGAGCAAATGTCTACAGCAACTGCTTCTGGGCCCTGTGAACTTAATGAACCAACCTCTAATTTGGTGACCGCCTCTTCTAATGCATTTAACGAACAATCCTCTAATATGGTTAGTGGTAGCAAGCCTTGTGAAGTTAATGGGCATGTCTCTAGAACCCCAACTACTACTCATGAACTTAATGGCCAAGTTTCTGATTCAGCTACTGCTTCTCGGCTTCATGGACTTGTCCCTATTGAGATCAACCGTTTTGACGGGAAGAATTACAAGTCCTGGGCACCTGAAATGGAATTGTTTCTGAAGCAATTAAACATTGCATATGTGCTTACTGATCCATGCCCAAGTGTCACAACAAGATCAGAAGCAAGTGCTGAAGAAGCTCGGGCCAAAGCTGCTGAACAGAAGTGGTTTAATGATGACTATTTGTGTCGGCACAACATTTTGGTTTGTTTGTCGGATGCCCTTTATAAGCGTTACTCGAAGGAGATGAAGAATGCTAAAGATTTGTGGGAAGAGCTAAAATCAGTTTATCTTTATGAGGAGTTTGGACGAAAGAGATCTCTCGTTAGAAAGTACATTGAATTTGAGATAGTAGATGAAAAACCAATCATCGAGCAAGTTAAAAAACTTAACAGCATTGCAGATTCTATTGTAGCCGCTGGAATATATTTTGATGAAAAATTTCATGTTAGTGCCATCATTTCTAAGCTTCCCCCGTCATGGAAGGACTTCTGCATAAAAATAATGTGCGAGGAGCATCTGCCTTTTTGGACATTGATGGATCACATAAAGGCCGAGGAAGACCACTGCAATCAAGCAAGGCAACCGGAGCCTTCCATCCGTGAACACCATAACCATACGGGAAATCTAGGGCCGAGGATCAAAGACATGAAGAAGCAAGGATTGAATGGGAAAGGACGAGAAACAGAGACAGATAACAAGGGTCCTGTGTGCTACTTTTGCGGGAGAAAAGGACATATTTCGAAGCATTGTCGTAATAAGAGATATGACTAGAGCTGCATATTTAGAACAGAAGATGGAGCAGCGGTTGAGCAGCTAGCGAACGTTGTTAATATCAGCAACAAGGAATCTTTGATGAAGCTCGAGTACGTCTCCAAAGGGCATATTGTGGATCACATTGTAAAGAAGACACGGGTGTTTTAGGCCGAAGAAAGTAACTGGGTAGTTGAATGTTTGACAGGATATCTTGCAATGTAACATCCTTAGCAGTTGGGCTGATGTAGATGAGCTAATGTATACAAACAAGCCCAGTGACTTTTATTGTAAAAATTAATCAATTAATTTGATCAAATTATTTTATTCGAAAATGAAAAAAGAATGAAATGAGAGTAAAAAGAGGAAACTAATGTGTGCGGGTGGGGAGTGGCCCCGCCCTTATCTCTTGTCATTGTATTACATGCATCTCTCTCTCTATTAGTGTCTCGTTATTTTCGTGTGTAGTGATAATAATAAGTAATGATAATTAATGAGTCCATTATTATAATAACATTAGACTGGCCAACAAAACTCTATTCAAATTTCAACAAAAATAATAGGACTCGGCAAGTGGTGCTTTTTTCAGATTTGATTTTTCCAAGAAATTCAGCAAATTAACAGTTCTAGATGATATTTTTTGGAAAATAGTAGTAGGAAAGTGAAGGTGATAGTAAAAGGAACACGGAAAAGTCTCGATTGTCATGTGAACACGGGTATGATATTACCAGGTAAACGTTCATCCGACGAACACACAAAATTATATATATATATATATACATAAGAAAGTCATAGCATAGCATAGGCTTTTTTCACTTTTATAATGAAGGAGGGGTACAGATGCGCCACATGATTTTTGTCATAACCCTTCTTCATTGGTCCTATGCGAGTCACGGGTACATCGCTCCTCATAATTCCAATGGACCACTCTTTCTTGATATCCTTTTTTTTTCTCTCTTTGCCTGCTTCGTGTGTGTTGAAGTTTTCAATTCCAGCCATTGGAGTTATTGTACAGATGTTATTGTTATTTTAGTAAATCTGAAATTCCTTTATAGAAAGTAGAAAATAGAAAAGGAGGTTTGGACTGGCTGGTCTAGATTTTGAGAACAGGATCTATTCTTTCCTCCTTTTCCATGTGCATCTAAAGAAACTTCATATCATATAGCCAAAGACAAACAGTACGCTACACCAAGAAAAGGCCTGAAAAATGAAATGATAATAACTGATAAACATGTAACTTCTTGTAGTAGAAATCTCTTACAGCCTCCATTGCTTCTTCAGAACAATATCTTTCATTACTTTCAATGAATGCTCAAAGTTCCTATATCAGCATGTGAAAGTCATGGCTAGGAATGTGAAACTCGTTTTTAAAGCAAGCAAGCACGAACGCCAATCAAATTATTGCCTAACTTTCGTAGGTGAATGTTTTGACAATTAGGGCCAACGACTTGCACTACTCGCCATCAAATCTCCTCTTGATATCTACTGCTGCGCGTTGCCACATGGGTCTCTGCTTTTGCTTAATCTTCCAGATGTTTGATGCAGGCGCATAAATCTGTAGATCCAGAGAGTGGAAAAGGAAAGCTTTGCATGGAGAAAACAAGCATCACTGAATATGGTTCAGCTTTTTGGATCAACATCCATCTAAACACAAGCATTAGAAGGGAAAAAATTGGAAGAAATAAAGGATAAAGAACAAAACAAATATTATCACTTCTTAACAGCTAACAATGGTAAAACTGGATAAGAAAGAAAAGAACTTGACAAATTTAATTCATCTTGCAAGAATACTGCCTTATGACAGAATATGTATATTATAAACAATCACAGAAAATTTTTGCTACCCTACTTGGTCAAGAGGTAGTTATTTCCTACTTCTAGTTTTGCTTCTTGAAGGATGCCTCTCCCATTTATCCAAGCTCTGAAGAAGCTTACAAAATAGTTCTTCACAACAAGTAGGCCTATGGACTGTAAGTTAAATTCTGATTCCTCCAACTACTCAACTGAAGATAATTGCTGTAACGATCTGGATTCATGGGATATTGCTGCCATCAACTTTTCCTTGGTCAGTTGATCTGATCCTCGAGACTTTATCACAAATGTATGATACACGGTATCATTTGCAGCAGTAAGTTTTGAATCTAGTATGCTGATCTGTGCCTCTTTGAAAGCTTGAATCACCCTAGAAGCAGGATGTGAATCCAAAGGGCAAGTCACTCTTACAATAACCTCATCAGTGGAATCTTGAATATCAACTTCAGGAGATTGGCTATGGATTTTTGCATTTGAATTGACCTCCAAAACTGAAGCATCTCTTGAACTGCTCCCAAATTTATCCCTTTCTGCTTCCAGTGACTTGAGCTTCGCTTGGAGCTCATTGATATAAGCAATAGCATCCCCCAACAAGGAAGCCTTATCCATCTTGGAAATATTCGGCACAACTGCTCGTAAAGCATAGAATCGCTGATTTAACTTCTCTCGTCGTTGCCTTTCTGCCTCAACATGATTTAGGGGCTCTTCTCTTCCATTTGCTGGCTTCCTCCCTCTTTTACGAGGCCTCCTATCATCAGTGTTTCCAGGCCGCTCCTCTTTGCATGAAGCTTCAACATCGGAGTGCTCAGATTCCATGTTGACAGACCGGCCAGAAGGTCCTGGAGTAGCGGCTGAAAAATCGATTTGCATTTGCACCTGCTTCTGCGGCTGGTAGTGCTTCAGCCTGAAATCTTCCCTAACCCCATTAACAATCTCTTGCAGATTGTTTGCTGTGGTGTGTGAACCATAAATCTCTGCTGGAGTTCCTTGTTTCAAACTAAAACCATGTGCCCAACTAGAACCATGAAGACCATTTCTGGAAGCAGGAAATTCAACTCTATTCCCATTTTGATAAACATCCCATGAAGGCCTTTCTTCCATCTTCCTGACTGCTAACTTCTCCCTAAAACCATGCCCATGGCCATGGGTTGAATTGTTCAAATCTTGCCCAAAAATTTTCGGAAATCCTTCCACCCTTTCCACAATCCCCACATTTGAAAACAGTGAATTCTCATCTTTCTTCTCGTTGACCGCTGGCAAAGCTGTCGCCGCCGCTGCTGACACCAATGATTTGGTCCCAACAACTGAATTATGAGTAGAAAAGGTTGACCTTATTGACTGAACCGTCTCAAAACTTTCAGGGATGGATCTGACCGACCCTAATTCAATAACACCAACATCAGTAGCCACCAACACAATAGTCTTGATCCCAGCAGATTTGGCAAGAAAAGACCTCACACAATAATCAGAACCCGACTTCATAGCATCAGAGATCCAAACATGCTTACCAGAAACAAAACACTTGCCAGGACCGCCTTCTCCGCGAGGAAAAGAGAAATACATGGATGCTAAAAAGAACATCTCAGTATCAGTAACCCTGTCCAGTCCCAAAGCATAATTATCCTCATCTGATTCGCCAGACAATGTATGCAGTTTCTGGAGGACTCTTTTTCTCATCCTCTGCTGAGTCTCATCCTCGAGGCGTAGATTCAGAATTCTTGTTGCTTCGTGTTCTTCCCCTTCTCTCGGCTCCCGGCACGACCCATCTCCCCAACCAAGAACCCAATCACCAGACTTCGAGTAAGAAATTTGCCAAAATATTGCATAATTCCAACTGAAATTTGAAGCGTTAGGGCAGTCTACCAGATCCGAAAGCTTGTTTTGCAAATTCTCATCACTGCCCATAGCCATTAACAGATTTTCATTCGAGACTGAGTTTGATATCAAGTAATCAAAAGCTTTTGTACCCAAAACAGTTGCAACTATAACGTTATCTTCATCATTCCATGACCCTCCTTCTCCCATGCCTATCTCAATCTTCATCTTCTACAAGCCCCCAAATCAGGAAAAGAAGACAAAAATACCCACTGAACGAAAAAGGAAAATAAAGATTCAAATTTCAATCCCCAAAATCAAATCTTTCCACTAAATTCTCAAATTACTGATTAAAAACAAACATGGGTTCATCGATTAAAAGAGTATAATAGAATTTAGCGATGCATTCAAGCAAATTAAATTTCCTCCACGTGGCTGTTTTCGCGGATAAAATTTCAGATCTTGAGTGCACTAGAACTAAGTTTCAAATAAAACCCAGAAATCAAAATTAAAAAAGAAAAAGAAAGTGAAACTAATGCAAAGCGGAAAAGGAATTGAAGTCTAATTATACAAGATTGATCACGACAAAACACACCTGGGTAAACTGTTAAAAATTTTCCCAAGAAAGTGACAGTTGAAGTTTAAGAAGAAGAAGAAGAAAAAGAAGAATAAATTTTTTCAATTTTCCCGGAAGGCAAACAATCGATATAACTTGAGGAGACAACAAGGAATGGAAGAGGCAAAAGAAAAAGAAATTAAAATACAAATAAACAAAGAAAAAGGCATTCGCTTTGCTTTTCCTCTCTTTCTAGCAAAGTTTTGGAGGTTGAGTCGTTGAGAAGTGAAAAAAATATATATAAATATATATATATAATTTATACAATTTAATTTTTTTTTAAAAAAAAAAAGAAAACAAGAGGGAGATGAGGAGGAAGGAGAGGAACGGGTATGGTGGTGGTGGTGGTGGTGGTGGTGGTGGTGTTTGTGTGCGCATCGCTCCCTCCTTAACTGAATGAGTTGACCATGGTTAAGGGGCTGAAATGATTATAAAGTAACCATGGTTTATATTTGGAATCCCCTGGTTAAGAAAATTGGTTGTGTGTTTTCTTACGTGCTTATGAAATTGCTGGAAGAGAAAGAAAAAATTGTTGGAAGTTGAGGAGTAGTCGGCAACAAATTTTGAGTGGTTTGTTTGTTGGTCTAATTAAAGCCGTAACTGTAGTCGCATTCTCTTTTACCCCCCCATTTTTTAAATGTGCTTAATTACCTCTTCTTATTCTTTTATTTTAAAATCCAGTGGTAAGTGCTATTCTCAGTAACTTTTCAACCCTATTTCACACATTCTTTACCACTTTAAAACTGAATTATTCATGTATTCACTTTTTTAAACCATCTCATGTTTTGCTATTCGATTCTCTTTCTTTCCCTCCTTTTTTTTTTTTTATATTGCTTTTGTTCTCTTTTAAGGTTTTTTATCGACTATTCTTCGTGGTTTTCTTTTCACATAGTACTAAATAAATAAATAAATAAATAAAATATCAAATTCATTATATGTTATTACAGAAAAACAAATAGTTTTAATTTTTAAAAATTCCGATTTTCTTTCATTCACATGAATTTGTCCTCATGTCGTTAATTGCAATACGGGTACAAGATCTATGCAGGGAAAAAGTAAACGGGTTTGACCAAATTATTGGTGGGTAACGTATCATTCCAATACTGAAAATAATAACTATTATTATCATTTAAAATTATTTTGATAATTAATTTTGCCATTTAATTGAATTTCAGATTTTTTTTTTTTTCTTAAAAAAGAGTAGGCTAAAAGAGCACATGGTGTATTCAGCGGTGTTTTCTCGTGATTGAGGGATCATGATGTGGAAAGTTAACCTAAAAGAAAGTCGTATAAAACCAACAATTATTTTTTTTTTTACCCTGCGAAAAATAAAGAATTATTATTATATAGATATTATTTTATCATTCACCGTTTCTTTCAGGCAGGGGGAATCTGCTGTTCCCATGCTGATTGAGTGGACTATGAGGCCAAAGAACATGAAAATCGTAACTAGGCATGATATTCCCCGTCGTGTCCGAATTGTTAATGATAAGCAAAATGAAAGTTACAATATAGCACGGTTTTAGCTATAAATAGAAAATACTGTGTTACATTAGAATCATGAATCTTATGGGAAATTTGCTTTAATTGAACATTTTTTTGCATTACATTAAACACCCATCATTCTATGTCTGAAAAAATGCTTATTTTTGTATGTTTTAATAAATGACAGATGTGATTTCGAAGAGACAATTCATTCTCTATATAGAAATAATTATATAATTTTTTTTTTATTTTAGAAATTTTAAAAATATTTGATGGTGTGGTCATGGATATTGACAACTCATCACACAAATCAATCAAAATCAATGAAATTAATGTATGATTAACATGTATTTAATCGAGTGAAATGATTAAAATAAATATCATAAAAAAACAGAGGAGTGGAATTGGAACCCCACGTTTTCAAGAGAGAGATAGAAATAAGTAGGTACTCTCTCATCAACAGCAGCAGCAGCAGCAGCAGCAACCCGTCGCAACCGGTGACGTTGAATGCTCGTTTTCCTCCCACGAGCTTAAAGCATGCATGAAATCGACAGCTTTTTTAAAGCCCGTTTTTTCAAACTAAAATAAAATAATACAAAATTGCTTCCCGTCTTGTACATATGTACGAAACCCCGTAAAAGTGACTCATTACAGTGTGTATTATTATTATTTTTATTATACTTGTTTTGTTTTAATATTTTTTCAATTTAATAGATATCATTTTTTGTGTTTTCAATAAAAATTAGTAATTTTTAGAATGGTAGCATTTTTGCAAGTGAAATGGGAAAAGAGAGCATTTATCACGCGACGCCAACTAAAAGTTTCACGCGTTTTAGGCTGCTCAATCTATCCACTGCACTCCTTACACGTTTTACACTGCACACGCGGTCCACGTGCTTTTCATGGTGGGACCTTTATCTTACCTGTCCCTATGTCATTTATTCTCCATTTCTTCCAACAAACCATTTTAATATGCATTAAATACTTGATACGTTTTAATTTTTCATTTTTCAATCGTAAATTTTATTATTGAATGATTAAATAGGAATATAATTTTTATTTCAAATAAAAATATAAACTATATTTTTGCAATAAAAATATTAAACTTGATGTAAATAATAAGGCGAATTATTAAATAAGAAAAAAAAATTAAAACGAATGGGAGATATAATGGTGGGTCCGGCTCCTGCAATTAACAATAAGAGAGATAAGATGAGAAACACCAAGAGATTGGATTAAAAAAGCAGTCAAAAATCTCGTGAAGAGCACGTGAGCCTAACGTGAACCAAGGGGAGCGGTTTTTTTTTCTGTGTGCGTGAGAAGAGCGTGATTTTATTTTGAATAGGGGAAGAAGAAGAAGAGCGTGACGTTGATTAAATTATCCATCGGCGATTCTTTTGGTGGGATTTTTCTGTAAACGTGTTTACTATGCCGTGTCCGCATTCCGTAAATACCACGTGGCTCGCATCCTTTTTTCCTCACTTACGTGGCGTTAGCTTCTCGCTCAGATACTCGAAAAGAAAAATAAACTAACCCCCTGATATGCGTGAAAAAAAAAAAAAGAAATTCAATTTATGTCATTTATTTTATTAAATTATTTATTTTTGTTTTTTAAATAAATAAGATTTTGTTTTTGTTGATATCGACAAAGATTGTCAACTCTGCTCCAAGATGAACCTCCTTAAGAGGTCGATTTTTCATATAAATTATTTCATAATAAAATTAATTAATATTCAAAATAAAATATTTTTTCAAACAATATAATTTAATTAATATAGGAGAAATGTAAATAATTTATGAAAGAATTATGTCATTAAGTATTTAGGCCGTAGGTGAATTCGCATAAGAAAAATAAATAAACGTCATTTTCATTTTGTTTTTCCAATTGTTAGCGTATAAATGGAGTTATTTTCACATGCAATATAAATCAACATAAATCAACAAGTTTTAAATTTATAATCCTTAAATTGTAATTACGCCACCGCAAGAGTACCGGTCGCAACTGCAGTATAAGAGTATCGTTCACTGGGACCAAAAGCGGCTAAGTACTAGTTATTGATTTTATCGATTATCTAGGCAAATCAACATTATAGTTTATTTAATTAACTAAAAGCATAAACTAACTACTAAATATATATAATATATAATTAAATCTAAGATTGAACGATGATGAACCAAGATTAAACATTCATTATCAATCTAATTACCAACTTCAAAGCAGTGTTTAGATGCAAAGTTCTTTCTTCCAAAAGAGTCTTTACCTACTAAAGCTAAGCTAACACCCTACTTTCGTGACTGCTAAGATTAACTTCAGCGA
>CANYBF013140418.1:0-12183 GCA_948192965.1 Dalechampia spathulata | reverse complement strand
TTAATCACACTTAATTTATAAATTATGCATACTCCAAATACAATCATAGTTTATCTTAATTTCTCAATTGCATGCATTTCCATGCATACATAAATATTCTTATCTTGATATACGTGCATTTAATCGATCGATCTAATTTTGCACGATCAAACTTATTTTTCACATTTGACTTATTCTATTATCAAATTATCATCATTTCTTAATTTTGATAGATATTTCTTATCATTTACATAATATTTATAATTTTCTATCTTGAAATATGTATTTTTCCATAATTCTACATCATCACTTAATTTTTGATCGTATAGGGGGTAATTTCATCACCCGAATCATTAATAATTTTCATGCTAAAAATGAGGATGTGACATACTCTTACTTTTAGGATTCTGATTCCTAGATTTCTTATTATTATCAACATGAAACTTGTCATGTACCAAAACAATAAAATTAATGAAAATGAATTTTTGTCACATCCAGACATACACAACATCCTTGTGTACATGTATTTTATATATACGTTATAGCAAATGATTAATTATTGCATGAAATATATGAATGAGATATGATGCATTAATGCTTTAACATGATGAGTGTGATATGAAATGCCTTATAAATAAAGGAATTCCATATGATATGGAATTGATAGAGAAAGAAATAAAAAGAAAGTGAAAAGATGATTATAGAAGTGAATATGCACTAAAGTTGCAAATTTGGAATGCTTTTGTTGAATGCCTTGGATGAAGCTTTATGATGAAATTTATGTGTATAAGGTGATGCATTGGTATGTTTAATATGTTATTGTATGATAAAGTATAGTTTAAAATGTGTATATACAAGTTAAAGTGAAGTTAGAAGCAATGGTATGTTAAATGGTTAGTTAGGATATAAATGAAAATCCATGAAAAGTTAAAGGCAATATTAGAAACCTTTAAGGGCAACATCATGATGAATGGTAAGTATATTCTTATGAAAGCATGACATAAAAATGATATAAAAATAAGTATTAAAGGAAGAAGAAATAAATGGATTAAGTTATGTAAGATAAGCTTATAAGATGTCAAAATATGATTGGTTCCTTTTTGAAATTGGTCAAAGGTGAGTCTTATATTATCATAAAGGAGGAGTAGGTTGGTTTTTCATTCCTTTCTTCATACGATATTTAGCCTCTCTCCTTTATTCTTCCTTTTCTATCCTAATTTAGGGTAAAACACCATTTCAAGGTGAGATTTCATAAGAAATTCAATTTCATGCTCTTCTCATGTTCTATGTGCTTTCTACATGTCTTCTTCTTTTTCTTTATGCTTTCTCATATCTTAAATGAAGAAGTGAGTTGTTGTATGATTGTGTATATTATGTGTAAATGGAAGAATTGGAGTAAATTGGAGTATACTGCATCCTGTATACTCTGTGTCATGGGGAGTCCGGTAATAAAATCCATAGTGATTCTATTCCACTTCCATTCTGGAATCAAAAGTTATTATAATAGTCCCGCTAGAACCAGATGCTCAGCTTTTACCCGCTAACAAGCCAAACACCTAGAGACAAATTCTGCAATCTTCTTTTTCATGCCTGGCCACCAGTAATACTGTTTCAAATCCCGGTACATTTTTATGCTCCTTGGATGTAAGTATATAGAGAACCATAGGCTTCCTCTATAATCTACTTCTTCAGCTGTTTGTTCTATGGAATATATAATCTATTACCTTGTCTCAACAATCCCTCTACATCTATAGTGAACACTGACTAGGTACCCAAATGCACTTTTTCTAACTGCTTCTGGTATTCCACATCATACTGAGCAACCCCCTTAATATGATCTGGTAGTACAAGCTTAATTTACAATTGTAATTCATCTAATACATAATCTGGATGGACTACTATTAGGGCATTCAACTATCGAACCTTCTGTATCAAAATCAATGATGACTATTGCAACAAAGTTAAGGCCTTTCTGCTTAATGCATTTGCCACTTCCATTCTGACCTCTGCCTCGACCTCGACTACTAAAATGAGAAACTCTGGAAGATGATCCAGTTATAGGTTGTGGCTAATAAGATCTACCTTCAATAGCAGTATGCATCGGTGTCAATCTGATGCTAGGATAATCTTGAGCATAGTGTCTCGCTCCTCCATATCGAAAACACATAACTGACCTTCCTCTGCATACCCCTGTATGTGCCTGTCCATAATGATGACACTACTATGGTCTCACTCCCAAACCACTACAAGTAGAAGATGTAGTCCTTTATTGCTGATGGGGTGCTACTGGTCTAAAATTAGAGGATCATGGTATGAAAGACCCTCCGAATCTGCCATTTTTCTAGGAGCTAGAAGCAGAATTAACATTCTGTGTCAATCTCCTAACCTGCCTTGCCCTTAATTCATCCTCTTCTAATATTGTGCATTCCTGAACCAATGCATCAGCTATCAAGGCAAAGAAATCATCATAATGGAATCCATGTACTAACATCCTTATCTGAGACCTTAAACCCTGCTCAAAACGCTTACATCTGTCTCTTCCTATAGCTAGAAGTCTGGTGGCATAATATGCAAGACGTGTAAACTCCCGCTCATACTCTATAACTGTCATACTGCCCTGTTTCAACTCGAGGAATTCCTGCAGTTTCTGATCAATGTACATTGTTGGCACATACTTCTATCTAAATTCCCACTAAAAATCTACCCAAGTAAGTACTGGTGGCTCAACTAAACCCTGAGGAACTATTTTCTGCCATTCGTATGCATCATCCTGCAGCAAAAGAGATGGCGTACTCAAATTTGATCACATCTGTGCAGTCCATATATCTAATAGCCCGTCTAGTGCACTCCAACCACATTTCTGCTACATATGGATCTATCATCCCTAAAAAATCTGTTGCCCCAGCTGCCCTGAGCTTCTTGAAATCTTTCCTACCCCCCTCTCTCTATATACCCGAAAGTGGAGATGGCATTCTCGGTGCAGCTTGCCCCTGAAACACTAGGAGAAACTGACCAAACTGATCAGCTACTGGATCTGCCCTGCCATTGTGGGCTATTCTACAGGTGGAACTCTTTCTTCTACATCCCCAGGTTCCATACCTCTCGGTCCGACACCGGCTCTATTACCCGCTGTTGATGCCCCTTCCTGAGGATTAAAATTCTCACCACCTTCTTCTCCCAGAATCATGACCTTATCACTCATAAAGAAGAATTAAACAATACAAACATATTATGTTAGCAGTGGGGACTAAGAAAACTCCTTGCTAAGCAACTTATCAATTTTAGTGATAAACATAAAACATGTCACACCTCCTAACGAGATATGTCCCGTAATGAAATCCTGAAAATCCTCACTAAAGCCCCAAAATTTCATCACAAGGGTAAAATCACAAGATAATGACATCAACACAAAGCATACATAGCATGGTCAAACTGGATTCCTAAAGAACATCATGCATAAAGATACCAAGAAAAGATGAAACAATTCTAAGTCAAACATAACACACAACCATATAAATATTGCTACAGTTATCCCAGTGGTATCAAAATGTAGTAACTAATACAACATAAAATGGTACTACTGCCAAAAATGAGAAGAGGCGTTAGACTGCATACACAATGCCCGGAGGAGTTCGTCTAGTGTATCCCAGTCTACTATCATGAGATCCGATAAAGTTGTGAACTCCACTACCAACAAACTCTACTACCCCCGTCTAACCTCAGAAGTGCTCGGACCTACGTTCATCAAATGATAAATGTTGAGTAAAACTCAATGGCGCTAAAGAAAATGAATGCAATATTTAATAATATTGAATCATAAAGAATATCAAAATAATTAATCAAATAAACATTCTGGTGTAAAACAAGTAATCAGATGTTAATCACCAATTATTCCAAGCCTATGATAAACGCAATTAATAACATGTGCATATTTTGGTATCCTGTACATAAGCATCATCATCAATATTCATTTTAGCATAGTGCATAATTTAATTCCCTATATTGTCTTATTTGTGTGTATATAAATTTAGAGTCCTTTATCTCACCATATCATAGTTCCTGAATTCAATTCTGCATTCCATTCATAGCATCCTGAATATTTCACATTTCTCCATATAGCTATAATTTTTCATTCCAGCTTGAAATGAATTTGTGCAATGTAAAATATGAAATGAATTTATGAGAATACAATGTCTTGCACTCTCCCTCTGAACGCGACTTTGCTGAGCTTTTCATCATAATTCATCAATCACACTTCTATTCTTAGCATTTTCTGGAATGCAACTGTACTTAGCATTCAATAATAATATTCAACATACGTGACTTAACTCAGCATATGGGAAAGCGACTGTACTCAGCTTTCATATATACATATATCTTAATACGCAACTATATCTTAACATATCAATCAACCTCACTTTTCCATCCTTATAATGCCATAAAGTGATATTATGGAATGCTGATGAATTATGTATGAATGAATGTGATTTTATGATATGATGCATTTAAATGTCAGAGTGCATATCATAATTTCCCATAATTTCAAGATCGTACAACTCAATACTTATCATGAAGTACGTGTGTGATATCATCTCAGACTTAATTTATAAGTTGAGTGTAGTTAGCACTGACCTTTGGTTGCTTTTCCCTTATCTACACGTCTAGGGGACACGTGAATAGGCTCCTCAGTAGATCCTGTAACAATCATATGCATTCAAATTTAATGTCATGCTCATATGGCTTAATCATTTACCATTCATACATATCATGCTAAATAGTTGCAAAATGCGCATCATACAACAATTAGCCTCTTTAATCTCTACTTAAGAATAACATATAAAAGAAAGAATTATCAAGTCATCATCTAGGAAATAAATCAAGGATAATTGACATCTAATAAATTTTTTTGAAATACTCAACCTATTACTACTTATGAGGTAATATTATACTATTCATAAGGTCAAATTGTGAATATAATAGATTCATAAAATCCTGCAATTTACCTAACTTACCTCAAATTATATTTTTAAAGTTCACTACAATACATATTGACCATTGCTCAAAGAAATAGTTAGAGACAATTAGTATGACTAGATTAAGCATAAATCAAAACACATAATATTATTTTTTATTTTTTTATTTATTGTTGTAGGCAACATTAATTATTAATTAAATGGTCAGAGGAACATCTTACCGTAACACTAGGTTATGAATTTATGCGCATGAAAAGTTTAAATATAAGTTTTTACATAAATCATATTGGGAATTATTCAATAGAGCATGGAAATAATTAATATATAATTTTTGCCATAGGTAGTGTACATACAGTTTAAGCAAATTACTTCACCTATTAATCTACGTCAATAATGCATGAAAAGATGCCAAAAATATTAACCAAAGTTCCAATAAACCTTAAGTGTTACGAAACTGGAAATTAACATAAGTATTCCCAATAAAGAAATATTAATAAAGTAAGAAAAGGTATCCTAAAAAAAATATGTGTCTAGACAATCAACAATTCGCAATAGGCACACGTAAATCCCATCATGCGCATAGTTATGCGTAAAAGTATAATATTATAATTTATATCCATGACCATAAGCATTAATAATTTTTTAATAATAATAATAATAATAATACTAAAAAAACATAATGGATAAAATGAATAATTCAATGTCTTTTAACTATATGCGCAAAGTCAATTACGATACCAAAATGATGACCAAACTATCACGCAACCATCTCCCAGATTACCAGTCATATGCGTAAGTATTCAATCCTTAAAAGAATTGCTAAAAGAGGCATTCCCTTGATACAATATTCACCTTAAACTAATTTATAAATCATTACACCACTCAAAGGAACAAACAAGGTTAACATGTCTAGGCAACAGCGGCTAACTAAATAGCCCCATATAAACATAACATCAATATACAATGCAACATTTTATAATCACTACATCATCCTTTAATTCCGAAGTCCATCGTCTCATGTGCCCAAGTATATATACAAAATTAAATATATGAGTAGATATACCACTCCTTTCATGCCATTTACATAAATCCAATTGATTAACCCATTTACATATTCTGATCACAAAAACCCATCCTTACACTCAATCGATCCCCTAAAACAGTAAATTTCAAAAATGCTCAACATCAACTCCCCTATTTTATTTAAGAACTACCTCAATATAATTTCCTTGCCACACCAATCACTTCTCCCCCAAAATCATAAACATGCAAGCTGCAAAGAATAAAGAAGCCAAATATTCACATGCAACCCAAAGCTTCATTAGATATATATATAAGCCTACCTCATAAAATGCAAAATGAACTATTAGCACTATTGCTCTTCAACAATCTGATGCAAACAGCACACCCAAGATAAAGCAAGCAAATCAAACTCAAAGGAAATGCAGAAATGGTGGATAAGAGAAGAACTTGTACATTGAAAAGCAGTCCCTCCCAAATACAATTTATACCACAATGCTCGCAAGCACAAGGTTTACCACCAGACCTTAAAAATGACTCTAAAATTTGCAATGTCACAAGGCATAACTCTTCCCTTACAGATGAAGAGAAAGAGAGAAACCAAAAGTAAGAAGTAAAGGCCATAAAATGAGAGTGAAAATGCAATTGGGACAATCTTAGCCTTGCATGAAAAACATCACGTCCACTTCCCTCAAAATAAGAATAATTAAATAACTAAAAACAAAACACCCTAATATATAAATATAATATCATCATTTCCAAACTGCCCACACGCCAACTCACATTCCAACATTACACCAAATATAGAATAACATATTTTAATATATATAATTATCTATAACCATTTAATTATCATTTAATAATAATCTCCTCACACTTCTAATGCCATAATTAATATTAATATACAATTAACTAAAATTCATAAATTTCATTTTAATTTTTCTAATTAAGAATCTAATAATTATACGTACATTTTAAATAAATAATAAAAATTGCAATATTTCAAAATAGATAACATACCTAAGCAATATACTAAATGCAATACTTCTAGTGATTATCAAATTTTGCATTCACCATATGAATTCTAATAACCAACAACGCTCCCAATCATCACTTTAGTCGATCTATTCTAATGATATATATATATATATATAACACTTCAGACTAATAGAATCACACATCTAACATATATGTGCATAGACTCCAAATCACAAGTATGTTGTAACTCACCTAATTAACCATTGCCATGCTAAATAAAATTTTATCAAAGCATACTAATATCACTACAATGAATTAACCAACCAATCAATCAATCAAACATTATAAAAATTCATAATAAAATGCTTGAGTTGTGTGCGTGCAAGTATGACAAACCTTCTTGAGAGGAGCTTGGGACCTATGCAAGTTTGTAGCAAAGGTTTCTATGATCAACTCGCCATATTAAGCTCTGTAGTATGAATTTTGGGTGGTATGTTTGATTAGAGTGTAGCTCAAAAATGATTCTGGGTCTTAAGGTGTTAATTGCATCCTAATTCTAGCCATTTTTGAAGAAGTGATAAATTTTAGATGTTACAGTTGAGAGAAAATTTGATTTGGAAAAGGAAAACTAAACGATTTTTGAATGGGAGGCTTGAGATTTTAATATTTCTATGTGATATACATGATATGTAGTTCTTGTATTAGTATAACTTCATATCCAACTATATGGCTCGTTTAAATTACTTATGGGCATCTTATATGAAGAGATAATAAAGTGGATAATTATAAAAAAATAGTACAGATCCCTTGTAGAGTGATTAGTGATTTCCTAAATACATGACTTTTATTAATCACGCTACTGGAGCGTGTTTCGCCAATCGAGTGTGACACCCTGACTTTTCAGCCATATGCTGTAACTTTAGATTTTCTCCAATTCTGCTTACTACAGTTCCCCGATATCAATCTTAATTTGCATACATGCCTTTTAACCTCCCACAAGTGCTTTGAACATGTAGAGAATGTTACATTTTGCTTGTAGAAGGTGAAACACATTGCAATTATTTCTGATGTGTGGAGTACATAATGTTATATGTTACCTATGTTTAGTAGATATGTGTATAGTGGATGGCCTTTTCCCATGCAAAACTAATATGTTATATATATCACTATGCATTTATGAGACATATGATGTTTGATGAGCATGGGACGAACATCCCAATGTGCCTAGGTTAGGGGGGCGTATAAAGGGTGAGAATGGGACATGCTACACATGTACTACTATATGTTATGCATATAGCCTTTTTTTGCTCTATATGTTGCACATATCCCTTTTAATTTTGTAGAATCCCACATTGTTTGCTAATTTCTTGTAATACACCACCCAAATATATAAATATAAGCAATTTATTTAAGGAATACTGGCCTAAAAATTGTTAATTATGGCCAAACTCTACCAAAATCACTCCTCACTTAATTAAACACTTAATTATGTTACTAATTAGGATTAGAGACTAATTAATCAAAACTTTAAATCCCTAAACTTGTTTGAAATCAAGATTAGAAGCTAATCTTCATTGATGAGTGTTGGAATGCCTCTTTCTTTTTCATTTTCTCTTGATTTCTTTATAGGTTTGTGATTTTTGCTTTGATTTTCCATTGATGAATGCAGCAATAGCATTATTAGCTTTCTCATAGTTAGAATGATTTGTGACAGTCATATATTCACTTGGGTTTATGATTTGATTCATGTTTTTACTTAAAAACTTGATTTGCTTTTGTTTCTCATCATTACATATGGCACGCAATGCACTATATGCGGCACATATAGCCTATATGTGGCATATATCACTCTATATGTAGTGCATGTAGCTGCTAGTTTTCCACTATTTTATAATTTTTCACTCATTTTCACTTGCTTTTTGATGCTAATCAAAGTTTTTAATTGCATTAGTGATTTTACAATAACTCTAGTGATCTGAATTCATCATACATTGATGCAATTTGATTAATTTTAGCTTTAAAATTAATTTTCAAATCAAATGCTTCTTTGATTTGATGTTTATTGCAATTGATATGATTAAACTTGAATTAGATGTGTTTTCCATCTATAATTGATGTTTAAATCAATTACTTTGCTTATTTTCTCAATTAAATATCATTTAATTGTATTTTATTTATTACTTGACATGATTAGCTTAATTGGATGTTAATTCATTTCTAAGTGATGTCATATGTGATCTTAAAATCTTCCAATAATGCTTTTAATTGATTTTGCCTAAAACTGATTACTTTTTCATGATTTTCATGACCTCACTTGTGTTAATTATTGTATTTTCATGAGTGTTATAATCACATTCAATGGACTTTGGCCCTTAATTCATGCTTTCACATGATATAGAATTGGTCACTCATATATAAGATCTTATTTATTGCTTAATAATTGTTTGCCTATTTGCATTTTCCATTTATACATTTTGGCTTGTACTGCTCGAGGTTATTTTTTAAAATGGAAGAGATATTGCTTAATATCTCAAATTTCTATATCATCAAAGATCGTTTATAATACAATAGACTTTTATTTTATTTCAATGGCATGTATGATTTAGCTTTATTTCATCGTGTATTCCCCTATCTTTATCTTTCCCTTTCTCTGGGTCATTATTAGTTTTCATTCATGCTACTATACTTTATTTCATTGTTATGCATGTCTTATCATTGCTATATGATGTATGTTATACCATGTCATGCCTACATCATACCATTTCTTTAACATGTCATGCTTATGTCATGTCATTTCTTTCACATGTCATGACTATGCCATATCATCTTTCATATATCATGCTTGTATCATCTCATTTATTTAACATGTCATGCTTATACAATATCATTTCTTTAACATATCATCCTTATGCCATGTCATTTCTTTCACATGTCATGCCTATGTCATATCATCTTTCACATATCATGCCTATGTCATGTTATCTTTCACATGTCATACTTATATCATCTCATCTTTCACATGTCATGCTTATGTCATGTTATTTCCTTCATATGTCATGTCTATACCATATTATCTTTCACATGTCATACCTATGTCATGCCATGCTAATACCATGTTATCTCATATGCCATGTTTTATCCACCATGATTGTTATATCATATTACCATGTCATGATTACCATATCATATTTACCATGTTACACTTGTTATGATTATTGCCATGTTATATCGTATTATGTGCTTATTTCATGCTTATGAATTCTAGACTACCTAGGATAATTAACTCGATAAAAATGGTAAAATCAAACTTGAAACTCTAAGGGAATAGATCTTCACCACCCGAACCCATCCTTGAAGGGTTTGACTTAGCATTCATGTTATGGGTTGGTTGAACTAAATCCAAAACCATCTGATGGTGACTCCATCTTATGACTCTTTTAAGTCTGTTTCATTCGTCAAGTTAACCCCTTAAGAAGACTGCACTTTTATAAAAAGCAGTCCCCAATGTTGTTTATTGCAAGCTTCACTATGGATCATGGTGAAAGGCCCACCCATAATTGCATGTTGAATATAAAGATCTAGTTGTAGAGAAGAGAGTAAAAGTAAGCAATTGAAAATTTAATGCCTTTGACTTGCAGGCATATGCATTCATTGATTTAAAGTTTTAAGACAGTTAAAGTGAATTTTAATTGATATACTGAATTGCCAAATAACACCAACTTTAGCTTAAATAATTAGTTAACCAACACAATATCTTGTAAAGTTGTTGAGTGAGTATATGACACATTAGAATAAGGAATCTTGAGATTCTAAAGAGTTTCAAATATGTTAACATTCACTAAATAAAAGAAGGTAAACTAAACCTTGGATACATGGGCTAACATATAAGATATATATTTGAACAAATGGAAATGATAACATTCATACAAGATGGAATATGGATGTTTATTAAAAGATATACATATATATAGCACACATGTGTATATAAACATTTAAAATATTATGTATCATATGCAACGAGGATAGAAGAGTTATGACTACTAGTGCACATATAGATAAAGGTAAAGTAAAAGCAAGTTTGTGTCTAATATTAATTAACTTGTAAATGAAATTCATAACTAAATAAAATGCTTGATGATACAAGCATATTACAGTGAAACAATGTGAAATATTATGAATATTTGATTGTTATTTATTAATGTTTGATATGTAATATATAAATACATATGGAAATGTTATCGATTTATAACTACATCATCATCATATAAATGCATATATGATAAAGTTTTGCATCATATATCATTAGTATGACATTATGGATAAAAAGGAAGACACTATTGTATATATAAATATACATATAAATATATATATAAAGGGTGAAATTAGGGTGGTGCCAGTATATTTATATACTATAAAAAGGAGGCATAAGGGAGGCGCTATTATATTTATATATTGAAATCATATAGAGAAAATAAAGAATACAGAGATATATTGGGAAATTAAATTGTTAGACCCTAGGTTTTGAATGTTGTATCGTGTGTGAGTCAATTTAAGTTATTTGCAATTTTCTAAGTGTTTTTGTATTTGGTACGGGAGTACCACCCTTGGTACGGGCGTACCAACTGTTGTATTTGAAGTGGTATGACCACACGGCTGGGTGTACCAAATGTGTATTATTTCATTGGTATTGGTACGGGCGTACCATTGGTTGGTACGGCCGCACGTTTGCTTGCAGAAATTTAGTTTGTCAGTAAGCTTGTTTTGGTACGGGCGTACCATTGGTTGGTACGGCTGTACACAAGCTCGCAGGAATTTGGTTTGTCAGTAAACCTGTCTTGGTACGGGCGTACCATTGGTTGGTACGGCCATACGCGAGCTCGCAGGAAAAGTTGTTTGTCAGGAAACTTAGGTGGTACGGGCGTACCAATTGATGGTACGGGCGTACCACAGTTCCCTCGCATTTTCCAACGGCTAGTTTTAAATCTGTACGGACGTATAAATACTGTATGGCCATACGCGTCTTAGAAATTAGATTTTAAAGTCTGAAAAACAGCTAGTTTAATACAACAACTTTCATATCTTTTGAGCCAACGAAAATACACTTACAGAGCATCTATTCTTGAGCTATTCTCACCAGTTACAAGTAAGTTTTAAGCTTGTTTTCTCATTTGCTCTTTGTGTATTAGTGTAATCATTGTGGGGTTGGTGTGAGAATTAATCCATTGGGGATTAT
>CANYBF013140105.1:0-11711 GCA_948192965.1 Dalechampia spathulata | reverse complement strand
TATCGCTCGATTTCATTTTACACGTTCAATGAACTTATTCTAAAATCATCTTCTCAACATTTCCTAATCTCGATATAATTTTAACTATTCTTAATTTCCTGAATTAAGAATTATTTTTGTGTCAAAAATGAGGATGTGACAGGTAAATCATAGGCAAATCAAAATGAAAAATCAAGAAAGTGTCGGCTGTTTTAAAGAAGAAGGGGATAAGATAAGAAAACGAAAGAAAAGACAAGATGGTAAGTGTGTAGAGGAAGGAGGTTCGGTCATGGAGATAAGAAATGAAAGGAAAACTTTTGGATGCATTTGGAGAGGGGGAAGGGGCGGCTGCTAATGGATGGCAAGTAAGGCATCCCTTATTATGTTAATAACCCTAATAATGCAACCAAAAAGACACTATTGCCCCTCCCTACCATAAGTCATACGTATATACATGGGGATTTTGTATTAATCCCCTCCAATCCTATGCTAAATATATATTTCTATTCCCCTTAATTTCTAAATACATGTGTTTAAATCAATTCCATCCTCCACCCAATACTATCCACTTCCATCACCTATATATATTTATATTTTTAGTTCCCCAAATGACTTTTCCATATTCCACTCCTATTATTTATTCTAATTAAAATATAGTCTATTTTCTTTTATTTATCTATTGATTATCTTCATATCGCTAATTTCCTTATTGTTTGATCTTATATATATATATATTTATTATTTGTTTTCTTTTTTATGACATCATCATATCATATAATTTAAAATTAAAATTATCATTATACTACCTTTAATTAATATTAATTATAAAATTTATGAATTCCATGCTCATTCTTACTTTACATGTCCTAATTCCTTAATATCACCTCAGAATCTTCGCTTAAATAAATACGACCTAATTTTGACATCATAAATAAATTTTAAATCCAAAAATTTCAAAATGTACATATATCTAATTTAAGTTAATAAAAGCACAATGGTCAAAACTATTCAATAAAATTCACTGTATATAACTCAGAATCTGTGTTTTAGTGCCGTTTAAAATATGTTTTAAGGATTGTACCAAAATTTTCAATATCCTCTTTTAAGCTTTAAACTCAATTTTTATCATAACTTATCACCATAATCATAATTTCATATCATTATCACAACAGTAATATAGAAAACACAACATAACATCAATTTATGAATGCACAATAAACCACTAAATGCAGGATGTGACACTTAGACTCAAAAGTTATGCTATTCTTTAAATATTATATAATGTTTCTATACACATGTATTTATATATATATATATATATATATATATATATATATATATATATATATTATCTACCTTATCTACATGAGACATAAAATTGTACAAATCTTATAATATTCAATAATAATTAACAAATATGATAATTACAAATTTAACTATACTACTTCAAATATTTATTTACTATATTTACTCATATTCAAAAAATTACATAGATTTTTTCAAAAAAATAGATATGCTCAAATAATAGTATTCAACATTTAACAATTACATAAATTTATCTATTATATCTACTCATATTCAGATTTGGTAAAATAATAATATTCACTATATTATAATTATATAAATTTATCTACCATATCTACTCATATTCCTAAAATTTTAAAGATTTTTTTAGAAAAATAGATGTGGTAAAATAATAATAGATTCATAGAATGTCACAGATTTTTCCAAAAAAATAAATCTGATAAAATGATAATATTTAACAATCAACATATCACATCCACATTTGCCAACATTGTTTCAGTTATGGTTATAATTATGTTTAATTATATTTTTGATTTGATGATTAAATTTTTATCGTAAACAATGATTTATTACATGTGAATTATTAATTTAATATTTGAATTATTTTATAGTAGAACTATAAGTATTTATATAATTAGTAGTGCTCAAAAAAAAAATACAATTGACGTTAGTAAAGGATCTATGTTAGCAATGTATGAAAGGTTGATATTGCCTAATAAACTATACAAAAGAGAGAAGAGAAAGGAATAGTTAGAGTAAGTATAGTCAAAGGTTTTAATTAAATTGTATTCATGTCATGATGGCATGAGTTATGGATTGGCTGGGTATGCATAAAAATCATTGTTAACCATGACACGACTGATGTACTGTGGTACCTACAAATGAAGTCATTCAAGTATAATTTATTTCTTGATTGGTCTGAATGGTTGGTGACTTGAGTAAGGAATTATTGTGTTTAATTTAGGCAGTAAATATAAATTATGAATGTTTACACGTATACGTATATTAAGCTAGTGCCAAACTCAACGGCAGAGAATTATCTGGACAATACCCGGTTCTAAGCCACTTCAGTTAAGTTAAAAGAATTTGATGAGGTGTGGATACATACTTTGAAAGTGAGATAATTAATTATATTTAATTTTAAGAGGTTGCATGAAAGATCACTTCATGCATGAATATCAATACATTATTGGATAGTGTGGACTAAATGCAATGAAGGTATGTATGATGCAAATTTGAATCAAATTTTGTTTTTATTGAACTAATGTGTAGAGGTGACATGCTTTATAATCGAACCATTAACTGAGTTATTTTTTATGTAAATTTTGGTGTGGACTGGAGAATTAAGCTGAATACAGACTTGGTATACATCAAACTTGGTCATGAAATCGATTTCATGACTGCTTGATAATAAATACGTGCGACTATTGCCATTGTTCAATAATATTGGAAATGAGGGTGAAGAAGAAGTTGAATTAAGGAGTCAAAGGTTGACTTTACTAAACATTTTGGGACAAAGTAGATATTAAAGGAATTTAAACTTTCCTTACTCGCTAGAAGCCAAATTCCACCGCCTCATACAAGGTAGTGGATGGGTTGATTCTAGGAGGTCCAGGAAGGATTAGGAAGAGTATAATTAGGAGAAGTTATTAAATGCCGACATATACGATGGAGAGGGCTGTTAACAAAGAAAAACATAGAGAAAGAAAAGTAAATTTCTTAAGTTATCATTGTGTGAAACAAAAGTGTTGTTGAACGAATATCAGAAGAATTTTTGAACCTTAGAATTCCCCACAAACTGTATCAAAGAAGAACAAAATGAGGTTTCGGTTAACTTGCCGTAGGACATGATTTTGGGAAGGAATAAATTACAGCTGAGATAGGAAATGAAATCAACGTAATTCAGGTAAGTTATGACTGTGTTGTGCGCGAATGATCCTTATATGTTTATGTAGGTAATCTACGAACGCAAATTAACGGATTAACATGATAAGAAGTAATAGAGCTAGCTGCTGTAATGAAGTTTTATTCATGTATACACTTATATTTAAACTTCTTGGAACTGTCAAGTAGTATACAAAGGGTAAATGGGTTGACATATTTAGCAGTTGATATAGTAAACAACAAATAAGAGGTATAATCTTGAATGCTTGTAACCTTTGGCTCATTAGTTGCTTAGTTTGTATAGTTCTATATAATATTTTTATTTGTATTTGAAACTAGCTGTGACTGAGTGTTTGTATAATTGTTGACAAGCATTGTTTACTTGAGATTAAAAATACTCTGTTTAAAGATTTACTACATCTCTCTAACAAGAAGATGAAAGATCAAGTAAGGTGAGGAAAGAAAAGAATATGTGGGAACTGCATCATGATCTCCGTTAACATGTGAATAAGCTGTGGAAATTATGATCCCTAGAAGTATTGGATTTCTTGAATATAATTTACTGAGTTTTAAGCACTGCGTCCATACTTACAAATGAAAAAATATGTGAACGTGTATATACCATGTGTGTATGATGCTGTTGTGATCTGATTATAAATAAATGAATTATATGGTTATATTCTGATTATTTTAAAGGAAACGTGAGACAAAACAATGATGATCTGGTAATGTTACATGCCATATATACCAGAATTTGACTTTTAGTAACTTTTAAATTCGTGCCTGGCGTAACACCTTGAGCGGTTGGTGCCAAGTTAACACCTGTTAGAATAACAATAGCAGCTGGTTAAAAGCTAGATACTTACCTTAAACAATAATCTTAGAAATTTTAGCAAATTGTGTGAATATAGGTAAGCTTATGCGTCTGTAATAAACTTAAAAGAAGCTAAGTGTGGCAACTGATTGTATCTCAGGAAGAACATATATAGAACTTCTGTACTATCTATTTGCAAGACTGAAATTCTTTCCAGCCTGAGGTCGCATTATTCGGTGATAAATGATTCAGTTGTTTATTTAAAATTTAGGACTAACTTGGGGGCGGAAACTCCTTAAGAATCGACCTTAATTGACGTGTGTATGATGCACTCAATGGATTAAGGATTTAAACCAGAAAACACACTTAATTGAAGAACTATTGGACCGCAAATTCTTAAGTAAATATGGTCTCAGACCATGAGTGTGCCAACTTATTTAAATAATAAGCATTAGTACTACTTGGCCGAAATTGACTTTGAGTATCATTTAAACCATTGAACTTTGCCAATATCTTAGCTGAACATCAACCATGAATTTAGGTGCAGTTATGCGCACAATAACCACTGACTTTGGGCTTAAAGTTTGCCAAGTACAGAGACATTAAATTGTGCTTAAGGCTCTTGAATATATGAATACAACTATGTTAGAAAAGATTTAAAACAAAAGAAGAAATGGGATAAATAGAGTAACTTGATTCAGTAGAACATATATATATTAATGCTCAGTATATTAGCGTGTAAGTGAACGTGATGTTTAAATTAGTTGAGTAGAGTAGTGTTAAACGACCGAATGGTCGTTTATGCCTGATGGATATGCATTTATCAGAGATATAATTAAATATAATTAATTACAATGTCTAAATTAAACAAGGTAGGTGGTTTCGCTGGTTATTAGCGAGCACACATCTGTTACGATCAACATTACGGAGCCAATGATAAGATTTAATTTATTAAGCAATTCAACATTAAATAAGTGATATGTGTACTACATGTGTATGAATGCAGTTAATATCAACATATAATTTATTTAATTTAAATACTGTAGAGCTTATGTACAGGCGAGAAAAGTAAAGGAATTACTACTCTTATTCCATGTACGAACAAAAGTAAAGCGACAATTGGTTTTTGTTGTTATCTATCGACTCTATAAATACGAGTATAGGTTATTTAATAAAAGAAAGTTACGTATATTGAATTGACGCATTATTATGAGATGATCCTTAGTATGAGAGATTGTGGTTGCTGGCATATATGCTCAGTTATTAAAGAATAATATAAGTATACATAAGATCGGTTGAATGGATAAATAGATACGGTAGAATTATCTATTAAAATTTTATTGTTGGATACATTTATCTTTATTAATTATTATTTATAAATAAAATATCTGATAAATTGTGTTAATTACCCAAAAGAGAACCATATTGATAATTGTAAAGAAACGTAGGATTATTATATTTTGTTAGCATGAATACTACAATCATGTTATATTTAGTCGCTGTTAACTCTTTATTTATATATATATATATATATATATATATGAGTTAGTAAATAAATAAATCATATATTTGGGAGCGATTACAATAAGACAATATTATAAGCTAATTTTTGTATGATCTCTTATCATATATAATTGGTAATTTAATTTGGGGAATGAAAGTTTCTCAATAGGTTGGTACGAATCAGATTTAGCAAGTTATGAATGCCCAAAGAGCATAAAGTTTGGGGTATTCATATGAATTGATGCCTTCAATTTTAATGAAGTTTATTTACCTAAACAATTGATACTATTGATGCCTAACATATACATATATATATACATATATACATCATAAAGCAATAATGAATGATAGAAATTGAGTTTTTGTTTATTGAAATGAGATTAGCAAGTAACAAATAGTCTGTCAAAGATAATTATTTTATTAGAAATTATAAATGAGGTTAGATATAAACAATTAGTATATGTATTGGATGATACGTTTATATAGTTGTATTCAGAAGTTAATGATGAATAGTATGAATTACATTGTGCTTAATAATAGTTATACTATGAATGAAATTGTTGGTAGAGTAAAAAAATTGATGATTCAAGTTTTGGAACATAAAACATTATGCGTACTTAATTATTAATCATTAATGATGGTATGTAATATAGGGATATCCCAGATTGTTATTGATTCATAATTGTGCCTTGTTATTGATTTAAGCTTCATAACATAAGGAGTTATGAATGTTTAATTATTTATGTTGATGTTAAAGGTGCGATGTATTAATGTATTTTGAGATGATATTATTTACAATTGTATTGTCATTACATAAATGCATACGCATTAAAATCATGAATCATAAATCATACAATATTAGCATAATATTATGGAGGAATAAAGGAAGTACATTTATATATATATACAGGGTGATATAAGGGTGGTATTAATATAGTTATAGTTGCAGATGCAAATACAATACAAATATAGAAAAGAAAATACAGAAATGTAGAGGTGCTGGGGAAAATGAATGAATTATTGAAAATATACGCAGTATAGATTATATACAATTAATAATAGAGATTACTGTGATCATAAAGAAATAACGGAGAATGGAGGAATGCATTATACATATGCATTCATTATCGTATAGCATGCCATTCTGATGCAAATAGAAGAATGTAACTTTAATTTTGCATTCATGGATAATAAGCGTGTTATTGCTATTATGTGATTGCTAAAGCTAATTTGTAACCAATGTATGGAAGATTGTTAAGTATACATAATTGACGATAGGAGCTTGTTATTTATTATTATGATTATCCAATATTGGTGGAATGATTTTATTAATGTTATTATATTGATTAACAGAAAGATATTCTAATTGATCTCCAAGAAAGTTGATTCATTTACGAAAATAACTGTCAAAATTCAATAGTTATTTTCGCTAGAAAAAAAATTGAATACTAATAGGATAATTTTATTTATCGTTATATTCGTTATAAATAATTATTTCAAATTTCCTTAACTAATTTATTTATTAATTGTATTTATATTATAATGAAATATTTGAATTTTATCCTTATAATTATTAGACACTACTAAGTTTTATACTCAACATTTATCATTTGATGAATACAGGGCAAAGGGATGTTCATATCAATGAGGCACTAGTGTAGTTAGAATCATTTCGAGATTTCAACAACCTTCGAAGCTATTTTTGAACTATTTAATATATTCCTAGCAGATATTTTGTTATGCAACTATCTTTGTACAATCTAAAGGTAATAAAATCTTTTGTGCTTGTAAATTAGCAAGGAGGCCAAAAACATCTAATACGTGGGTTATCTAAAATTTATAAATGATATTTAGACATAGGAAAATGATAGATGACATGTCATTATTATGATGTGAATATTTTATAAAAAAGGTGATGTTAAAGCCATAGGTTATAAAATAAATGGTTACTACAATAGATTGAATATCTTTCTTCTATATAAAAAGAAATTCATAGATCCCTTATAGACTGATTAATGAATTCCTAATTATATGATTTTTATTAGTCTTTCTATGGGAGTATATGTCATTGATCAGGTGGGACACAACAATAGTATTACGAAGAAGAAGATGATGACGAAGAAGACATATGAGTAATAACATAAATTGATGGTGAAAGGCAATGATGAATAGTGAATGAGAATAATAACTATAGATAATAAATTTTGATTTTTTAGAAAAAATAAAAAAAAGATCCATAGAAGAAGGCGATAGAAAAAGCATGAGAAAAAGGAATAAATTTGATGGTGAAGAAGAAAAGAATGAAAGAGAAAGAAAGAAAATGAATGAAAAGACAAAAAAGAAAGATGAATTATCTTATGAAAAAAATATTATTAAAATGTTACAAGAATGATAAAAATGTAATTTATCAAAATAAAATTAACAAAAATTTAATTATTGATGAATCTAACATTTATTAAAAAATAGAACTTTAAATATGATATTTATTATAATTTATCACCTTGGGATACTTTTATGGTTCTTTTGTTTTTCTTATTATATTTTATATTTTCATTTTATCATCTCTTATAGTGACATGTGTGTTATAATTATATTTGCTATTAACTATATGCTGCTAAGTTATCAAATTTTATACAAATCATATTAATTGACACAAATAAAAGTAAAATATTTTATTATTATTACTTTTTAACTAATTACTATCATATGTTACTAGATCACCAATCTATATACATATGTTTAATTCATTCAAATCTTACAAATCTTACAAATCAAAGAAATGAATGATTAGATAATTAAGTAAAAATATTAAAAAATCATTAATAATTATTTAATAATTTTTGTAAACTTTATAAGAAAATACTTCAATCATCTTTTTTGATATAAAGTATTAAATTATTATTAATAATAATATAATATTAACAAAAATGATAACACTTCACGTATTAATTAATTTAATGAAGATAGCTAATAATAATTATCACACATAAACCTGGCGTAACACACTCCCATAGAATAGTTAGTAATCCTCTAAGAAAGGAAATCATTAATTATTCCACAAGGGATCTATAAATTTTTTTTGTTGATGCGTTTAGTCATATCAGATATTATGTACCTGTAATCTAATGACACATGTAGACAAGAGTAACATCAATACACAATAGTATGCATTCATTATATCTTATACATATGTTATATATTTGTCATGCATATTCATATCATCATCTATCATATGAGATATGTATATTTAATGTTACATGCTAAGGTGGTATCGATATTACACACAATAAAAGTTCATAACATAAGTATTACTGCTACTAAGGTTAATATAATAAGCTGCATATACAAGCATACCAAATAGTATGTTACATTGGTCTAAAATTGCTTCGAGAATGAGATTCTTCAAAATCACCACCTCCCTTGACTGTAGATCGATCAGCCTAAATTCTCACCCAAAGGTCCTAGTCCTGCATTCATGTTACACCCGTAACTGGTATAACATGCTCCTATAGCATAGTTAATAATCCCCTAAGAAAGGAAATCATTAATTACATTACAAAGTGGTCATAAGTATATACGTTGTCATACGTTATCATATCTAGAATATATATATATAGTGATAAATCCATCATTCATACATTATGTGATATGTGTATTTAAATTCACACGATAAGACAGTATCAATATTACACACAATAATGGCACATAACATAAGTATAACTACCATTAAGGTTAATATAATAAGTTGCATGTACAAGGACACTGCAGAGTATGTTACATTGGTCCCAAACTACTTCAAGAATGAGGTTCTGTGAAATCTCAACCTCCCCTGACTGTAGATTGATCAACCTAAACTCTCACCTGAATGTCCTAGTCATGCGTTCATCAAATGATAAATGCTGAGTATAAAACTCAATGGTGCTATGAAATGAATAAATAACATGAGCACATATCATAATAACATATTTCAGTCAACTCATAATAGTTAATAATAAGCAGTACTACTATATCATATAATGCCATTTTGCATCACTTGTTAGCTATTATAAGCAATGCATATAACATACAGTATTATTCATAAGTTACTATTCATCAAGTACTATTTATAAGTTACTATTCATTGAGTACTATTCATAAGTTACTATTCACCAAGTATTATTCATAAATTACTATTCATTGAGTACTTGCGTATCTTAGATCTCTACAAATAAGATTCATTACATTTATGTAGCATATCATATTTAACATTCATACGTCTATTCGTCATCAATAACTTCCATATTTGCAATATGTATAAATGATAATGTATGTTTGTGAGAATGCATTCATGCTTAGCATTCTCCCTCTGATTTTCCTGTAACATTTCTTTTCTTTTCTATATGTACCAGTACTATATCATTCTTTAGTTCCCATAGAAACATAACATTTCTCTATCGTTCTATGATAGGAACCTATACTGTATAATTCCATAAAGGAAATCGATAATAAATGTATGACCCAATACGTTATCAATGAATATTTCTTTGTATATCACTTTCTTTTCCTCCTTATATCCTATGTATGATATGTCATGAATATGTCTATATATATGGATGATTCATGATATGATGCATAACTTATGCTTTAATGACTATAAGCAATGATGACCATATAATATCATTTACAATATAATCTCACTACATTGTTATCATAAGCAATTAAGTGAGAAATCATCATTTTAAGACCCTATGTGAGTTCATAAGATGAATAGCATAAACATGCTATCGCTTTGCCCTTATCGATACTTGAAGGAGAAGTATAAAATTCATGAGTTGGACCTGTCACATTTCCATTTTACATTAATTTAGTAAAGTTATTCACATATTATACTTGAGTTATCAGCATTTAAGAATCCATAATCATTCATGACAAGTAACCACTATTAAACTTTAATTAGCAAATAGCATATCAACACAATGTTCTTACAACATTTTACACTTCACAATTAGAGGTCATTCATACCTTCCGGCCAACTTAAGTTCTTGCATCAAAACATTATCCATTATGTATAATAATGAGTTTTAAGGCTTAGATAAGTACAATATTAAGTTTAGATACCTTAAACACCTATTCCTTAAGTGACCAAACTATGTTATGTAAGTTACTACTCTTTTGGTCAAGGGTACTATTCATGGGTTACTATTCATGAGTTACTATTCATTTGGTTATTTTCACCTATGTTGGATTTGTAATTCTATATACATAAACATTCATTTAGGCATTCAAAATAAAATCACATAATGAGTTAGTTGATGTTAAAACATGATTGCCTTTCAAGTTCATACATATTATGCCTTATGGAACAGTTCTCATTGTTCGAGTATTGTTGACCAAGTAAATGACCTCCAAATTGAGTAATTCTTGAACCATTAGAAATTAGACTTAAAACTATTTCCAAAAATATATTATATTTCCAAGAATACAATTGTTAAACCTCTAAACATTAAATGGCTGAATGCCTATCAATTCTGCCTAAAAATCACCCCAAATGAGCATTTTTGAAGCACCAAAATGACATTTTTTTTTACTATGAAAATGACCTTAGAATTTTACAAGCCTAGTACCATTAGAAACTAGATTTAAAGATCTTTCCAATGTTATATTACAAAAATTTTTTAAATAACATTAAGTCAATCAAAATGCAATTACCATAAATCCCTAACTTTGCCTTTAAAGTCCATTTCTAGCAAGCACTTACATATATCATGCATGCCTCTTCCTTTAAGCTCCAAATTACTTCAAATTTTACCAAACTGAATGCACATATATATAAACATATTATACACACTTCTAAGTCAAATTTACTAGCTAATATGCATTTAAATCCAACTTAAGGCAGCCTTACACAACCAAACACACATGCTGTCCTTATTGCACTCATTTATGCATATAACTTACAAACTCATTCCAATTGTATTCAAACTTTATTTTTATCATTATAACATCATAATTCATCATATTTATACATAATTTAATGATTTATACATTAAAACTAAATTATAAAAGTCATTTCCTAGGAAGTGAAAAATCAAACACCAACTTTGAATTCAAGCCATCATCATATATAATCATCTTTCCATCAACATTTAAGCATACCAACCAAAGTGATAAATTCAAGTGATATAAATTAGGGTTTAACATAATTTTTACATATCAAAACAGAAATTCATTTGGTTATGCATAACAC
>CANYBF013139661.1:0-11603 GCA_948192965.1 Dalechampia spathulata | reverse complement strand
GAATACAAATAGATTTGAAAATCTCGAACCCATACTCTGAAGAAACTAAGGTCGTTTTCAACTCTGGAAAACCTAAGTTTTATTTCCTAGTTTTCAAAGTTAATTCAATTGGATTAATAGAAACAAACTAGGTGGCGACTCTACATCCACACTCTGCTTTCTCAAACGTTAAAAACCGGTAAAAGCGGAAACAGACATAAGCTTACAGATAGCCAATGCCTTGGCCACACTGGCTTCAGTCTGTGAGCGACCGTAGAGTTAAGTTCAACCTGTATTCATCGAGCAATTGAGGATTCCTTGCTATGAAGGAGAATGGGTTATGGCATTAGACCAACCAGATAAAATCCTATGGTATGCAAATATCATGAACTTTTTAAAGACTGGTACTTATCCAGAAGAAGCCAATAGAACCGATAAGCTAGCCCTACACAAACTAGCAGCTAACTTTACCTGGCATTAGGGTGTTCTCTACAGAAGAACAGTAGATGGTCTACAACTTTGGTGCATATTGGGAAAGGAAATTAAATCAGTCATGGAAATGGTACACGCTGGTGTATGTGGACCACACATGAATGGATTCACACTTTATAGGAAAATCCTATGCCAAGGACATTTCTGGATCACCATGGAGATAGACTGCATATAGTTATGTGAAGATTCCATGAATGCCAGATTCATGGAGATCTGAGTCACCTACCACCAGTCGAATTGCAGAATTTGACAACGCCTTGGCCATTCTCAGTTTGGGGAATTGACATTATGGGTAAGATACATCCTAACGCTTCTAATGGACATCGGTACATACTGGTGGCCGTTGATTACTTCTCTAAATGGGTGGAGGCAGAATCCTACAATAAATTGGGGGCAAAGTAGGTCACCAAGTTTATAGAGAAAAATCTCATATGCCGATATGGTGTAACGCATCACTTGGTATCAGATAATGGAGTGCAGTTCCAAGGCCAAGTTGTTGACTTATTAAAAAAGTATGGGATTGAGCACCATCAATCTTCTCCTTATCACCCTTAAGCTAATGGGGTAGTCAAAGTGGCTAACAAAAAGATCAAGCGCATCTTAGCCAAGACAGTGAGAACTTACAACGATTGGTATGAGCAGTTACCATTTGCTTTATGGGGCTACAAAACCATTGTAAGGAGTCCTACGGGTGCCACCCCCTGCTCTCTTGTTTACGGGACAGAAACCATATTGCCAATTGAAGTGGAGCTAAAATCACTTTGTGTCATTCTGGAATCTCAGTTGCCAGAAGCTGAGTGGAAAAGGGCCAAGTATGAACAACTGGTTACTATTGATGAGTATTGGCTAAAGGCCCTCTATCACCTACAGATTTACAAGAAGCGCATGACAAATGCATTCAACAAAAAATTCAAGATTGTTGCCATACAGGAAGGTGAGTTAGTTCTAAAGTAAGTTAGACTAGCTATCTATGACCCTCGTGAAAGTTCAAACCTAACTGGGAAGGCCCGTTTCTAGTTAAAAAATCCTCTCCAAAGGCACTATTTGTATCTTAGATTTGGAAGGCAATGAATTCTCAGAACCTATCAATCTTGATCAGCTCAAGAAGTATTTCATCTAGAGCAAAGGGCAAAAGAAAAAGGCAAAATAAAAATGAAAAGCCTGGTGAGCTGAAAACTTGCATAGACAGTTCATGCAAAAGTTAAGGCAAAAGAAAAGTATTTGCTTAATGAGTTGAAAATCCACTTAGGCGACTCATGCAAAAATAGAGCTCTTAGAGGCAAAAGGAGAGTGTTAAAATAGTTGATTAGAAAATCTCACACAAGGCTGGTCAATAACAGAGGTCAAGTCTGATGCACATCCAGAACTTCTGTATTGATTTTAGCATTTTTCATGTAAATGTTTTAATCTCATTAATGTAAATGGAACACATGTTCATAAACTTAGCCATAAGTAATACAAATCTCAAGCACAAAGTGCTTTCTTTCTTTATTACATGCCATATTATTGCCTAATAATGTCTCGTAGTACAGGACTCAGGCGTGGCACAACACCCATAGCTTGTACTCATCATCTGTGGTAAGTCCAGCTCCAGGAATCTGCACCAGTACTATCGAATGATAAGGCCAAGTCCTCTCCACATGCTCCACAAAGTGAGGTACCAGCCTTCCTCCCTTAAACTCTGTCAGCTGAGGAATAGTCTGCTTATAAACATACTTACGACAGATTTTGGCAGGACTGTAGTGCGTGCAATGCTTGAATCCCGGTAGTAAGATACAATCTATGTAGGTTATCACAGTCATGTGCTGTATGCGCCACCAAGGACAGCTCTACCTGATCTCGCTCTCAGGCCGGGTCCCTATCCACTTAATCCAGCCTTAGAATATCATCGTCTTTGCCTCGCTGAAGGTATAACCCCTCCGTATGTGGCTATGAGGGAGATATCTCTATGGGTCCTCTACTGGTGGCACCAAGATCCCAAGCTTCTCTTAAAGCCAGATCTATAACAAAATAAAAATAATAAAAGCTCACTGAGTTGAAAACCTTGCAAAAGGCTGCTCAGGCAAAAATTAGAGCGACTCGCTAAGTTGAAAACCCAAGGGGGCAGTTCAGGCAAAAATTAGGGTCCAAAGCGAGAACAATAACCTGATGAGCCGAAAACCTTGCAAAAGGTGACTCATGTAAAAATTAAGGCAAAAACACAACTTTTCTAAGTTAAAAACTTGTGAAGGCAGCTTGGAATCATTACCTGTAGCAGAAGCATACTACCACTAAAGCACTCAGATTGTCCTTGCTTCACTTTATCCAACGCAAGGATTGTCTCTACAATGATCATAGGAAAAGGAGTCCAACCTTACATCATTTAGTCCACCACAGGCTGAATTAGTAAATCTCCATGACCGGATGGATCGACAAATAGGAATTATGCCAACAATCCAAATCCTGTTATTCTCAACCATGAGAAAGTGCCCACAGACTTTTAGACACATAGCCAAAAAATGGCAGTAAAATCTGCATGGCCATCTGCAGTTAAAAGCAGCCTCATCTCAATCGGGCTAATATCAAAAGCCCTAATCAGGTGCAGGAATGCCTCTCTAATAGGCACTAGCACTGTCAGCATTGCCTTCATGCTACAGGAAACTCCAAGGATAGCAGCAAACTCCTCATACAGCGGGCACAGCTCAACATGTCCAAACCGGAAAACATGGGTCACTGAATCCCAGAATTGCATAGCAGCATGCAAAAAAGCATTATTGATCGAGACTTACTGAAGCATCCTTAAGTACTGGAGCTCGAGTCCACTTAATCGACTCCACTCATCATTGCCCCAATGACAAGAAAGAGCATGGAAAGCAGACAGTGATTATTGAGTCATTTTGTATCTACTTTCTGCATAGAAAATAAATTAATTATGTTTTGGTGGCAATAAAGCATAAGACATAAGATATTTATAGCAGCAAAGAACTTTGGATTCCACTAATAAATCCAAAAAGATACACAGTTCAAGATTTTACTGTTTTCAAAGTTATACACCATAACCCTAGTGTACTAGGCCCATATGCCAGACTGTATCACACTATTTTATTATTCTAATATAGAAACTACAGAGTTCTAACATCATGCATATGGGAATTAGACATCATGTCTTCTCTAAGCATCATCTTTACCAGAGTGGTCATCATCAGGACTGGGACTATCTGGAACCTCAATGTTGTAACACTCCAGACGTGCTGTTAGCCAGGCGATCTCTCATCCCATCTGCTCTGTCATCTGAGCGTAGCGATCTCGCTCCTCTCGCTCTAATTGCCTGCTCATCTATAAACATAAGCATAAAGGCATATAAGTCATGCATTTATGCACTTGCATTTATAATAGGTACTTACCTGAACAGTCAGCATCTCAGAGGTGTGATAGCGGCATAACCCTCTCTTTCATCCCTTGCTAGCACTGGAAAGGATGTCTCGTATTGATGACCAGTCTCGTCATACGTGTAGATTAATGGGTTTTATGACCACATTAGCTGACCTTCCATAAAGTCTGCCGAGCACTTATATGCTGGAGGCATTTTTGGAGTATTAGACATTGATCTTCGAGGAGTTGCACCACTATGAGCTTCACGAGATCTTTTCGAGGCATGCTACCTTGAGAACTGCCAACAGTCAGTGAACCACGACATCCACCTTTACCTCAAAAAATATGAGGTCTGACTCCAGACCCACCAGCTCTGTCATACTAACCTTGGTATGTAGAAAGTTCCATGGGTCCCAGCAGCAGCATCTAGATAAAAGTAGGGTAGTCCACTAGCAACTCAGACAGACGCTCTCACCCAGGAATACCAATCAAACCAATGATTACCTCTGGGTCCACATCAGTGCAAGATGCCTAGAACATCACGTACGATGGAGCATCAGGCTCTACATGGCTCTCTGGTCTCAGTTGATAGTCAATCACGCACTCTCCAAAATAGAAGAGTCTACCCTCAATACTCTCTAACAACATATGATGCTCATCCTTATGCATTGATCTAGTCAAATATTCCGGCCTCAGATACATATTGCTCCAGGGATAGGGATGTACCTATTCCAGCAATGATGATAGATCAGACAGCTACTCAGGTACTTCTCAAACTAATTTAATACAGTTTAATGCTAATTAAATTGTTTCTTCTTACCTGGTCCCAGGTCAAGTCATTGAGATACTCTCTCAACTCATCCATCATATAATTGAGCCTCCAACGTAGTGCGCTCCACGCTTGTAGGCGGGGAAAACCAAGCAGTATTCCTTATGGGATCTCAAGTTCCAGCAGCAGTCCAAACTTATACACCATGTTCTGCAAGGTCAAAATGCATAGTCAACGAGACTCAAGCAACTGCTATGGTATCAGAATCAGTAAAATTTTGCTTACCTCTATGACTTTCCAGTAGTTGATGAACCAGTCTGCACTGCTTGCTACAGAAATCCAATCCCTACATCAGATGAGCCAAACTGGCACTGCCCCAGTCAAAATGTCTAATAGCCTCTAAATCACGAAGGGCCCATAATACGCATATGTGAACGCTATTTCTACTGTCATTGAACAGAGTACTCCCCAGCACATATAGCAAAAAACTATGGGTGTACTGATCTATAGAGATAGTTCTGCCTAGCATCTCTCCAGCACTGCCTCCTAGAGATAGTCATATGATATGCTATGTCCACCTCTCACATTGAGGGACACATCCAATAGATAAAAAATTGTACCATATGCCCATTGCGATGATGTCAGTCTGACATCAAACTGAATGAGCAACCCAACACACTCTAGCCTAGTGATTCCAGTAAACATACTTGGGGTGATAACAATCTCACCCACAGGCAACTGGAAGGTATGAATGGAATCCATCCACTGCTTGATCATTGCAGTGATGACGAAACTGTTACATCTCTTTTCTGCACCGATAAAGCAAGAGATATACAGACCAAAATAGCTCTGGTCTACTCTGACGCATATCTCCCGAGGCAGTTAGGAGTACCATTCACTGATCCCTTGGATGCTGCCAGTCCCAACGATAGTTTACTCCCTTTATAAATTACAAAATTCAGATTAGCTTTCAGACTAAATTATAGAATACAAATAGAATTTCAAAGGTACAGAGCTCCTCTACTCAGCATTAAAATTAGCTTATTCATGCCTATGAACTGAAAAGATGTATAATCCCTAAAAAAATGGCCAAAAAATGCATGTACTAGCCCATTTCCCACTGCTATGTGTGCAACACATAGCCTTATGTATGCCATACATAGCCTATGTGTGGCGCACATAGTGCTATGTACATCGCACATAGTAAGACTTATTTCCAAAAAACCTAAATTTTGATTAAACATCTTGATAATCATATGCATACCTAATCCTAGTGCTAACCTAGCACCTAATTCAAGTCCAACAGTGGCCTAAATGTAAGAAAAATAGCCTAAAACTCAACTTTTGGAAAAACCATAAAAACCAAAAAATCGAGCCAAAACGTGAAAAACTCACCTTCTCGGGAGGAGGTCGAGACCGATGGTAGTCTATGGTGAATGTCTTTGCAATTGCATTGCCAAAATGAGCCCTAAAGTAACTATAATGGGTCGTATGCTCGGTTAGAGTGTAGCTCAGGACAGATTCTGGGTCCCGAGGGGTTGATTGCATCCTAATTTTGACCATTTTTACAAAAATGCTAAGTTTTCGATTTAGGAATTGAGAGAAATTTGAGTATTATAAGGGAATCAAACTGATTTTTGGTTGGAAACCTTCGAATTTAAAAATTTTCAAGGGATGCACACAGCACATCATGGAACGTGCATCACACATAGCAGATTTTGCTAATGTGAGTCACCTTCAAGGGAGCTCTGCTAATATGTGCCACCATCTCACTAAAATACACATGAAAATTTAGGCCTCTGGTAAGAATTTTAGAATTTGTGGAGGTCGTTTGCTCCATCGAGCCTAATTTTCACAACCCGTAGTGTCTGAAAAATCTAGAAAATCAGTCAGAATGTATCAGTCTAATACTCAAAAATTCAGGTATTTTTCCTAAACCATTTCAATACCAATTTCACTGATAAATTGTTCTCCCATGTTTAGCACAAGCACGTAATTGATCCAGTAGACGATAAAAAATAGTTAAACCTTTGACTTATGGTCAAGCTGTTGACCAGATAGTGTTGCATTCTGACAAAGGATCCTAAATGCAGACTTTGGAGATATAAAACACTTATTTGATGGTGGGAGAATTGATCTGATGGTTGATCACCCTAACCCAGTAGACGGTCACCTGGTTCTACAGTAACCACCCATTCCAGCAGAGATCACTGAATCAAGCCTTTGATTGTCAAACCCTAGCCATAGACATCTGAGTACTGACTTTAGATGATTAAACTCGCAAGAAATCTATTGGTCTCGCAGTGACCATCGGTCAGCCTTGATCGGATAGCCTGAACGTCGGGCTTCCAGTGATAGAATTAGGATTTTTACTGATCAAAACTATCAACCAAAAAATGTCAAAGACCTAGCAGAGGATCCCAAATGCCATTTTGGAGATATTTGATATTTATTTGATGGTGCAAGCATCGACCCAGCAGACAGTCACCCAGGTCCCACAGTCGACCACTGGATCTAGCAGAGATCAAAGAACCAAGCCTTTGGTTCCCAAATCCTAGCAATAGGCATCTAAATGCTGATTATAGATGATTTTAAGCCTCGCAGTAAAGCCATCGGTCTTGCAGAAGACCTCTAATCAGCATTGGTTATTTTAGCCTGAGCACCGGGCTCCCAGTTGCAGAATTAGGTTGTAAGCCTCAACACGAGCACTCTACAAGCCTCAACGTGACCACTTTGTAAAGCCTCAATGTGAGCACCTCGTAAGCCTCAGCATGAGCATTAGGCCTTGATGCAAGCATCGATCAGGTACCTTCCTTACTTTTTATGAAAAGTCATGTTATGATTAGATCTCATTTTGATGACTTACGCTTGTGTCACCTCAAAATGGTCCTGATCAGGGGGAAAATTGTTAACCCTAACTTTTCACCCTTGTGCAATCTTATTTTATCAATTTAGCTTGATATCAGTCCTTGATGTCAACCCCGATAGTGCATATATGCCTGTTTGGCTTTCTTTGAGTGTTCTAAGTGTATAGAGTACATTATGGTGGGTGGGGCCCACCACCCTTGTCAACTTTTTTTGAGTGCTCTGTGCATACGGAACACATTTCATGTTACCGATATGAAACAAAGCACATAGCATTATTTGTAAGAAAAAGAAGTTTGGTGGGGCCTACATAAGTAGAGCACACTAACGACATCTCACAATGTCAACTAATGCTTATTTGACATGCAAAATGCATTGCATTTTACCTGTACAAGGCATAATGTACAAACAAAATGAATTTAGTGCATAGTATTATGCATGGACTATGCAAGAAAAAAAGATGTTTGGTGGGGCCCAACTTCCGGACCAAATCCGGAATACTTTTCATTGCAAAATGTGTTAATATGTCAAATGACGCTTATTTGACATATGACGTGTATCCCATTTTGTTCGTGCAAGGTGGCACACATAGGGGCAAAATGCTATATGCGTAGCGTATAGCATTATGCGCTACACACATAGCGAAAAAAGATGTTTGGTCAAGATCCTTCTCGGGACCAAATCAGATGTGTGCCACATTACATAATGTTTTAGCACATAAAATGATGCTTCTTGGGCATGGGGCATACATCCTGATGCAACCATAGTGGGCCCTACGTGATGGGTCAAAGGCAATATGTTACGTACATAGCATAATATGATGCACACATAGGCTATGTGTGGTGCACATACCATGATGTGTGGTGCACATAGCCTAAAAATCTTCAAATTTGGACCAAAAATTACAATTTTACCAAATCCTAATTTGACTCTATAAATATAGAGCTCGGGGTTCCTCAGAGGGGGTCCGAAAATTGCTCTAGAAGCAACCCAAAATTCTCCCAAAATTAATTGAGCAATTAATTAATTAATCACTTAGGTTTAGAGACTAATTAACACTAGTTAGGCTTCCTAAGCACAATTGGAGTAAAGATTTACAAGAAAAACCCATAACCATAAGGTAAATCTTGAATTTTCTTCCATTTTCTTTGGGATTTTTGCTTAAATCTCCAACTTTTAGCTTAATTCTCTTATGATTAGCTTCAATCATGTGTTTTTCTTGTTTACTCATGCTGTTGGGTATTCAAAATCACTAATTTTTGGCTTCGATTTGCCTAGATCCGAGCCAAATTTCACATTTTTCTCAAAAACCTCTAATTTTCCTTTGTTTTCCAGGCTATGTGCACCACACATAGACCTATGTGCACCATATATACCCTATATGTGGTGCATATAGGCCTATATGCTACACATATAGGCCCTAGATTTCAAAGAAAATGCCATTTTCTCCTGTTTTACTCCAATTTTTTGCCCGATCTGGTTTTTCCAGTAACATTAGAGGCCCCTCTATGCCTCTAGTATTTTGAATCTACCACATATCCTTCAAATCTACATAATTTTAGCCTTAAAATTATTTTACTTGAGTTGGATGCAATCCACAGAGTGAAAACTCATTTTCAGGCTCCGATCTGCCTAGATTGGGGTTGAATCTCAGGTTTTTACTGAAAAACCTCTGTTTTCCTTCTATTTTCTCTGCCATATGCACCACATATAGCCTTATGTGCACCACATCTTCCCTATATATGGTGCACATAGGCTTATACCCCTCGATTTCATAAAAAATCCCATTTTTTGCCCGTTTCGCTTCGGATCTGATTTTTCCAACACATTAGAGGCTTTTCAATGCCTTTGGTGTTCTGGATCTGTCAAATATTGTCCAGATCTAATTTATTTTAGCCTTAAAATTAATTAATCAAGTTAATTGCACAATTACTTGTTTGGATTGCAAATGGAGGCCGATTCGTGCTCAAAATGAGGTACTACCTTCATTAAACTTGCATATTTTGGTCTGTAGATCATTTTTGTACTGAAAAACTTGATTTTCTTATAGATTGACATGCTATGTATGCCACACCTTCATCTATGTGCACCATATACAGCCTATATATGGTGCACATAGACCTAGATGTGGTGCATGTTCCCTAGAAAATTTCTCGAAAAATCACATTTTCGCTCATTTCCAAAACCAGTTTGATTTTCCCAGTAACATTTGATGCTTCATAGTAGCTCAAATGTACTGGATCTATCATAAATTAATTACATTTAATTAATTTTGGCCTCAAAATTAATTTTCTACAATTAAATGTCGATTTAACTCGTTAAAAATATGATTTTTGAAAGGATTGGATTCAAATTGGTTGAGTGGCTATCTCTAATTGCTCCAAGTGATGTTAGCACTCCCATTTGATTTTTCATGATCAAACAAAATAATTTTGCTTAAAATTATTTTTATTTTCATGATCCAACTTGTGTAAATTTGCATGATTGTTGTCAAATAATTGCTGGATTTTGACTCTTGGTTCATGCTTTCACATAGCATTGGACTAGTCAAATAAATTATAAATTCATTTGCTACTAATGAATTTATTTGTTTATTTTGCATAATATCCATTCGTGCATTTTTGACTCGTGCTACCCAAGGCGGAAAAATACCCGAGGAGGAGGGGACGTTACTTAACATCCCAAAAATGTTGTATGCATGGATATTTATGTAATAGGATAAGATTATTATTGTTCTATAATAATTAATCCCCTAAAATCTTGTGTGTATCCTCTATTTCCTTGATTCCTTTTCACCGGCCTCTATATTTTTTTATGGATGGTTATTATATTTGCTCAAATATATATGCCATATCATGTCACATGCCACATCACACACTTCTATGCCATGCTATAACATAATTAACTCGTATGCCAATACAATCCCAATACGCTAATATGTAAAGCAATACGCGCAATTTTCCATGCTATATGCCATCCATGCATTAAGCCATGCCATATCATATGTTACCACGCTATCATCATGTTGTATGCCATAACATATGTCATGCCGTATGCCATACCACATACGCATCACTAATGTCATGTCATGCATATGTCATGCCATTATACTATGTCAAATCATGCATATGCTATGTCATCCACTCCACATGTCATGCATATGTCATGTCATTCATCTTACATGTCATGCATATGCCATGTTATTATGATATTATTATTATGTCATGTTACGCATATGATATGTCATCATATTATGTGATCATGTCACATGTCATGTATATGCCATGTCATCCAAATATCATATAGCATTATATGCCATTCTACATGCAACCTTACAACGCCAAATCATATGTCACGTTGTGTGCTTACATGTACACTTATATGCTTACCTGCTTAGGACAATTAACTCCAACTATAATGGTAAAATCAATTTTGGAAACTCATAGAAATAGATTCCACCACCCGAACCCAATCTCTGAAGGGTTTAACTAGCACTCATGCTATAGGTCGATTGGACCAATCCAAAGCTATACGGTGACGACTCCTTGTGACTCTTTCGAGTCCGTATCATTCCTCAGGGTAACCCCTCAAGAAGACTGTGCTTTTACTCCAAGTACGGTCCTCGGTTCGTGAGCATCACAAGCCTCGCTCTGGGCTCCGACAGAAATCGACACTCATAATAGGACCACTGAAAAATGATCGATCGTATTATATTGAGATGATAATTAATAGATGTATCATCAAAATGATAATTTAACGACTTTAAATTTGATTATAATTTAACAGATATGTCATCGATAAAAAAAATTGATGAAAATAATATCGAGTGTGCTAAAAATATTTAGGCGTCATTAATCCGGATAATTAACGGATCATATAATTAATCATATAAATAGGATATGTGTGAGCGCCGGTTTCTACCGGAGCCCAGAGCGAAGCTTGCGAAAGTCACAGACCGGGGACCGCACTTGGAGCGAAAGCGCAATCTTCCTAAGGGGTTCCCTTGGGGAATGATATGGACTCGAAAGAGTTGCAAGGGAGTCGCCACCGGATGGTTCCGGATTGGTCCAACCGACCCATAGCATGAGTGCTAGTTAAACCCTTCAGAGATTGGGTTCGGGTGGTGGAGATCTATTCTATGAGTTTC
>CANYBF013138234.1:0-16202 GCA_948192965.1 Dalechampia spathulata | reverse complement strand
TATTATATTATTAAAGAAATAAAAGCTCAATTTTAATAATATGTTATACCAAAATTACCTAAGTAACCTTAAACCTAGTTAGGGTTACATTAGGTTTAGGGCTTTTATTATTTAATAATAGAGAATACAATTATATGATTTAATTTTTGCTTCTAGAAAAATACAGCAGCCTTTTTCTTTCAAGAAAAATTGAAGCTAAATGAACACAAGAAGAAGAAGAAGGAGGTTCACTTAGAAGAAGCAAATCAAACATCCTTTCTACTCTCCTTTCTAAATCATTTTACTAGTCTCTAAATGATTTAATTTTGTAATCTGGATTACTAACTTGATCTCTTGAGTTGTGTGGATAGTTTGGAGATCCTCTACACTTGGGGATTGAAAATTTTGCTACAACTTTTCTGATAATCAAGAAAGAAGGAGATAAGCATTAATGTAAGTTTTACACATCCTCCTTCTTAATTTTTCTCTTATGTGATGTGTTATTACATGGGGTTACAAAGATCCATAAAATACTTGCTTTGAAAATTTTAAAATTCACCTTCCGCTGCTTAACAAGTGTTTTAATTAACCAACAAAATCAAGATACTCCATGCTTGGTTTACCATTGCTCGAGCAAAAGATGTACGTAAGATAAAATACATGAATAACAAGAAGAAATTGAGGAAACCAAGGTTAGTAATGCAAGAAAATGATACCTGCATAGTAAAATCCATAAGAAAAAAGTGTGCTCTTAAATAGTGCATGGTTTACTTTTTGAAGACCTGGATTGAATCATTAAGGAGTAGGAATTTTCCTTTCTAGACTTCACCATGCTATTTGGCAGGTTGGCAAAGGTGGAGTAAATCAAGGAAAAATAGTCATCCTCAAGAGTAGGTAGGTAGGTGATCATCATCATATCTTTTAAGGTAATGGAAGCACACTCAAATGGAAGTAAGGAATTGATTTTAGGATTTTATAAGCAAAGTAGTTCTTCTACCAGATCTTCCTCTCGCTCCATTAGTTGAGTAAACTGATCAACTAGCTCCATAATGCCCATCCTGATCCAATCATGTACAAAGTACGGTCTCAGCCTAGTAATCTATTCCAACCATTCCTCACTTGGTTGAGGCCAAGGCTTCTTGATATAGCGTATCTTGTTAAAATGCATCTTTGATATGGTAAATGGATAGGGATATAGATGTTGAACTGCTCAAAGTAAAGGAATAGGCTAATACTAAGTTGATGTCTCCTTATTGTATATGAAGGGGTTAGGAAGTCCTTGCCTATGCTAAAAGAGATATCAAGTGTATAAATTTTTAGATACAAGGCATGTTAGGAATACAATAGAGGTATAGGGTAATAATAAGATTTAGACATATACAAAAGTTATGCTCGATGGGGGTGGAGGATCCAACAAGGAGAATTTTATAAGAAGGTAATCCCTCATAGCCTACATATAATAAACATGTTTACTCAACTTGCTAATTCAATTTTAGACCCATTGATATTTGGAATTTAATATATACTTGAAAAGAACATGCTTGCTCGGGATTTATGGGGAAAAGTGTTATTTAAAGATTTAAAGTAATGATCTAGATTTCTATGGTAAGTAGTGTAGTTAATGAGTTATAAATCCACCAAGTATTGGTTTGGCACCATAGGTTGCAGAATTATCTATGAAGGTTGAGGTTGGATAGTGTCAGATTAAGATTACGATGAAGGAATAACTATGATGGTTAAAGAGGAAGCAAATGCCATAATTAGAAATAGACATCATGAAAATGCTAAAATAAATGAAAAGAATGACATTGGTATATGAGGTATAAACTAAGAATATAATAATGAAATTTAGTATTTTTGTATTAAGATTCAAGGTTTAAGGTTAAGCTTTGAGAAATATGTATCTTAGAGTTTAGTAGGGACCTTAATGTGTGTACTTTGGTTTTCTTAAGATGTGTATTGCTAGTTTTATAAGCATAAGATTTATTATTTTCTATTTTTATGTTTAAATTTTAAGTTCCTTAAGTTTTGATTAAATTTGAGGTTTTTAACGTTTAAACATTTCTATTTTTGTATTTAAATTTTAAAAAACCTTAAGTTTTGATATGGTAAGACTTTTATTAAAATTATACTACTTAAATTTTGACATCCTTGAAGTTTGGTCCCAAATTTTGGTTCCTCTGGTGACCAGTTCATTTTGATTTAATTTTCTTTTATTTATTAGGTACATGTTAGTAGTGTGTTTTGTTTGACTCATGCTTGAATTTAGAACTGAGTTGGTGAATTTTCTTACTTGATTATTTTATCATTGGTCATCTTTACCTTTTCTATGATTTCAAAATCTTAAAGGTGTTTTATATTTGCATTTAAATCTCAATATCCTTTAGTATCTTCAGTTAAGCATTTTATTTTTTAGCAATTAGTGTTGGTTTATCCATATTTGAACATGGTTTCCTCAAGTGTTTTGATTGTGTATAAGTTAATAATGCTCATTTTTAATTGGTAATGGTCAATCATTATTTTATTGGCTACTATTGTATTTTGCTTACTAGTTTATTGATTCCTACATTCATATATAGGCTTTGAATTTATTTTTGGCTCATATTGTTTATGTAGTCATTGGTATTGGAATCTTGATGAGGTTTTTAAGAAGGCATAAGTCCATTCTCTCTAAAATGTAAAGTCTTACTTTCATGTTGGAGTTTTTGAGTCGTAAGTACTCTAATTTCTATATGGTCTTTGAGTCTTAGCATAACAATACAAGATGTTCCTTTAATTACTATTTTTTATTTATGCTTATATCTTGTTTGTATTTTTGGCTTTTCTCTTTTAAGTATAGATGATGTTTGTTTGATTATTGTTTTATGATCCTTATTATTATAAGTTATAGTTATAGGTTGTTCCTTTCCTTTTTGGTTCCTTAACTGCTTTGGTCTTTAGATTAAGTTTTAGCTTAAATATGGTCTTCTCTTAATTCTATGCCTATGTCCAACATGTTTTAGTTTTATTCTTAGTCAAATTCTTGTTATTTTAATCTTAAGTATTTTTGTTGGTGCTTTCAATTTGACAATAGAACATTCATATGGCTTTATGTTTATATTTGATAAGCTTTAGACGGCATGGGATATATGATAGGTTTAATTAGGTGTTACGATAAGTGGCATTCACATGTTTTTTTTTAATGTCTTTAGAATGTGCCATCAGGTTTTATTAATGTCTTTACCTTAGTGTTATAGATTTAGTTTATAAGTTCATATTTATTCCATCCTAATTTATGTCATTATGAACCTTTACTCGATGTTTACTATAGTTTGATTAGGTATCATAATCAGCTACCTGAATTTACATTTTCATTTGTATTCTTTGTGTTTAGCTATTTTTTTTGTATGTTCTTTCTTTAGTTATTTCATCCTATTTAGCCCTCTAACTAACATTTTCCATGTTGGTAAGTTCCATTGTTTTGGTACAATGAGATTCCTAACAAATGCATGTTTTTCTAGTTTTCTTTTATATACTTCCTATAGGTTATCTCCATAAATGCTAAACAATAGCTAGATTACAAAAATTCTTAGAAATAATTTAAACAATGATTGATAACATTCAAACATCAAAGGAACTTTACAAATAAATGCACATCACATATATAAAACCAAATCAGTACGTATGAATCATTGCATACAGTTTCCACATTGCCAAGATTAAAACAACAATCAACATAAAGGTGTCGAAATTATTGCTTACTTGAGGTGGTTAATTTATAAGAGAGAAGCAACAGATGACGGGGTGGTTGTGGTGTCATTTGGGTTTATTTCCTTCATTGATATTGAAAATTAATCAAATGGCTTAGTAGAGGAAATAAATACCAAGGGCTTTTTGGATAATAACAAAAGAATATCAATTGTCAGTTGAATCTAAAGTTGGTCCTTATTAGAGATTTTTGTGGAGAGTTTGTAGTCACATTTTTTAATGATGAGGAGATGTCTCATGACACACCAAAATCCTAGGTTCACTATTGTCTAGTAGGCTGAGGCTTCTATGAGAGATTAGCAACTGTGAAGGTGTTAGTCCAATGAGAGTTTAAGGATTGATGAGGTTTTGATTTTAGCTTACCCATTATTGTAAAAATAATGAATTTAGGATGTAATATTGATTTTATAAGGGAGAAGAAGAGTTTAGTGGAAACGTATTGATGACAAGGGAGGGAATTGGAAAATTTGTAGCATCAAAATTGTTGGTATAAGGAACTAGGCCACATAGTGCTAAGGGTTGTAGCTTATCTGCTCCTTCTCCATGTTTCTTCTTGAATGAACTTAATTTAAGGGTACTTTACTTCTTAAAATCATTGATTCAAAGATAAAAATTGCACCGTAGGCTTAAAGTTAGCCATTTCTCATTAAGAAGATTAGGACCTAAGGTAAGAACTAAAAAAAAGCTCATATGTAATGTTTTTATAGGTTAAGCCATTTGTATGCAAGGACCAATTATTGGGCCTCAAAATTAATTAATTTAATAAATTAAATTTAAGGAGCCATAATTAGCTAATTAACATTTAGCTAGTTAATTATAAAAAAAACCAATTTAGGCTTATTAGAGCAAGTAGTTAATAAGAAGCATACTGATAGTTTTTCTTTAGTAGTTATTAAAGAGGACATACAGGTGGTTACTTGAAATCTAGAGCAATTTCTTCAAGCAAATTGGGATAAAAATAAAGTAGTTGGACTGGGAAAGGAGCATCATGAATCATTCAAGATAAAAAATTCTCAAACTCAGAGAAACTTTCTAAAATTCAATTAGTAGTAGCAACACTTTATTTACAATCTTTCATTAATCATTTTATTCATGCTATCATGTAGTTCCTTAATACAAAAATTATTTTGTTAATTAATTTTGTTTAGCAAATTCTCTTTTGGTACGTGTTTTCTTTGAGCCAAATTCTTTTATTCATAAATTCTTTAGTTGTCGATTCCTTAAGCTAAACATTAAACACTTTTATTACATCCAAATGAATTATCAAAGGAGCTTGGGGAACCACAATTGTTTGGTGCATTTATTAAGGACTAGCTCCTTTGATATGCTTATATTTAATTTTCATAAAATCATGCCAAATATTGAGTATCATAATTCTTTTAATCACTCCACTACCAATGGTTAAATGCTTAAGAATTTGTAGTTGGATCATATCATCAAAGTGATCTTAAAGTTCCTATAAAAAAAAAGGGATCCATGTTGATTGATATAGATATCTTCCCTTAATTGAAATGATCAATATTGCCTCCTTTGATCTTTGTACTTTGATAAATAATAAGATGAAGCAAAAGGAGGTAGGTTTAATAGCACACCTAAAAATGCTTTTCCAAAGGATTCGAATCCCTAAAGACTGCTTAATTGGAGAAAGGATTGCAAGGAAGAGTCCTAACATGATTTCTAAAGTTAAAGCTAAGAAGCAAGTATTGCATCATTATTAGAAGTCATAACAAGCTGAACCCTAATTACAAAGAAGTAACTTAAACTTATTATTCCATCACCAATTGAGCTAAACAGTAGGTGGTACAGGTTGAATAACCAAAATAAACACCCACCTAGACATAGAAGAGGAAATTCCAAGGTTTAAAAGTTATTGCTATAAGAAAATAGCAAGCTAAGGTTGGTTTGTTACTTATGACAAAGGATGGAACCAATTTTCACAAGAACGCTACTTAAGATATATCATATGTTAGTAGCTTAGATGAAATAAATGATATTTTAAATGGAATTTTCTTCGTAGGAGATGTTCCATATGTTATTCATATGTGTTGTGATAACATTTACATTGCTATTAACATTCTAAAAATTAGACGATTAACAAAAACTAGAAAAAGACTAATAAAGACTTGAGAGAAACCTTAATGGTTAACATAATTAATGACATAATAGTTCAGGGCCTACTACTAGAGGTTTAAAAAGGGTTACGTTTGAGAAACCATTTAAAAGAAGATAATAAGACATATCCATTCTTTATATATCAAGGAACATTGTGATGGGTGACCAATATTAATAGTATTGTTTGATAATGGATCTATTGTAAATATCATGTCATTTCATGTTTCATTGGTTTTGAAAAATCAAGAAAGACTTGATCCCATAAAAGTGATAAGATATATTAAAGCAATAAAGATTGTTAAAGGAAAAAAGACATCATTGATAACATTTTTGGTGTTGATTCATTTATCAACTATTAAGCATTATTAAAAAGAGATTGAATTCATATCAATTAGTATGATTGTCTTCTTTACATTAATTTTTGTTACTATAGAAGGGTGGAAATATTAAGATTATATGGGTAAACAAGGAACCCTTTCAAATCCAATCCAATGAAGTCAAAAATGATATTATGATATTAACATTAGGCCAATCTAGCTTCAAAGAACTAACAAGTTTGACCAACTAAAGAGAATTATAATGATCAATAATAAGGTAGAGATAACTAAGAAGATATCAAAAACACTTTTGAAATCTATGGTCATTATATTTTATAAAAGTACGTGAAAGCTTCAATTATTAAAGAACTTGATAATTATGTCACCCAAGTACGTAGTGGTTCTAATCATAATTTTAAAACCATAAATGCAATAAACTTTTAATGACTTTAAGATAGTTAATAGATTTAAAGCTTATGTTATGAAGGTAATCTATGAAGGAAAGCTAATAAATGAAGATGCAATTAACATAGGTGAACTGAAGCCTGCATCATGAAAGTTATAAGATGAAAGTGCAAAACCCAAAGTATAGGATCCACTTGAAGAAATCAACCTTGGGATGCTTGAAAATTCTAGGGTTACGTATATCAACAAGTTGCTAAACTTAGAGATGAGGAAAAATTCAATAATATATTATAATAATTTAAACAACTATTTTCCATAATATTGTAAGGAATGTTAAATTTAATTAGAAAAGTAGTAAAGCATCAATTGTCACATCCATACACACATAGCATCTCTATGTGCATGCATTTTATGCATACATTATAGTGAAAGACTAATTAGTGCATGAAATGCATGAATGAGATAAGATGCATGAATGCTTTCATATGATGAATGTGAAATGAAATGTCTTATAGATAAAGGAATTCCATATGATATGAAATTGATAGAGAAAAAAATGAAAATAAAGTGAAAAGGTGACTATAGAAGTGAACATGCACTAAAGATGCAAATCGGGTATGCTTTTGTTAAATGTAGTAAATGAAGCTCTATGATGGAATTTATATGTATAAGGTGATGCATTGCCATGTTTAACATGTTATTGTATGATAAAGTATATTTAAAATGGGTAAATACAAGTTAAAGTAACGTTGGAAGCAATGGTATGTCAAATGGTAAGTTAAGATACAAATGGCATTTCATGGAAAGTTAAGGTTAATATTGGAAATTTCATTATGCATGACTTATTTCCATAACATTATGATGAATAACAAGTGCATTATTATGAAAGCATGACATAATTATGATGTAAAAGTGAATATTAAAGGAGAGTAAATAAATTAATTAAGTAAAGTAGGAAAAGCATGCAAAATATCATCTTTTGATTGGTCGTTATTTACTTTAGTCAAACGAGAGTCTTATGCCATCTTATGTAAGAATACTAGGTTAGTTTTCCCTTCCTCCTTCACTTCACATATGGCTTATTCTCTGCTTCTTCCCTTTTTCATTCTAACCTAAAGGAAAACACTTTCTAAGGTAAAATCATGCATAGGTTTTGATTTCCATGTTGTTTTGGTGTTCTATGCACTTTCTACATGCCTTCTTCTTCTTCTTTATGCTTCAAGTGAGTTGCTATACGGTTTGTGTTGATTGTGTTTAAATGGAAGAACTTGATTATTTGGTGAAAGATTGGAAAGTTAAGTTGCTGAATTTGATATTTTATTGTAAATGAATGGAATTTTAATATGGTGTATGAATTTTATGTAAATTCCTAACTTGTAACCCTTAAGCTAGCCACTTTAGTTACTATTTAAAGTGTGTGAATGATGATTAATGGTGTTTCTAAGGTTTGATATGCTTATAGGTTGATGGAAAGATGATTATATATGATAATAGCTTGAATTCAAAGTTGTTATCTAATTTGGGGATATTTCTAGTTTCATTATTTTAGGGGAAACATTTATGTACACCTTGAGTTTGTATGAAACCATAATTGATTAATTTATTTATACATTGAAAATTGGGTTTGGTTGCATGTAAAGGTGAATTATGGCATGAAAATGCCAAAAGGTTCATTAGTGAGCAGCAAAATATGTACTTTGTGTATATTGTGTGTACTTAGCCTTTAAATATGGATATATGCCTTGTATGTTGACCAATTGGACCTGAGATTTTATGTAACATGTATATGTATGCTTGTAACTAGTATGGTATGATTTTAATGTGATTTGGAAGTCAAGTGTTTAAGGTATGCATGAAGACACTTATAAGGCAACAAGTGAGCCATAATGTGCAAGTTGTGTAACATTGTGTATTATGAGAGATGTGAATGTATGATTATAAATCTGGATATTTTATTTATAGATAGGACTTAGGATTATATGACCAAGTTATGGTATGAGAAAAAAATTTCATAAGTTAGTGGTATGCTAAAAATGTACATTTTAGTACATTTTGGCAGGCTCTTTTAAGGCATGCGGCCTTTTGAGTTTTAGAGGCCTTAATGGATGAATTAAATTACATGTTATAGCTTGAATTAAACCTTAATGAGTCTAGTTTCTAATGGTATATGGCTTGTATATGTTAAAGATCAAGAATATTGCTTAAAAATTCAATTAGTTCAAGTACGTGTAGAAATGGTATTTGCATTTTCTAGTTTCAGCAAGTTTGAATTGCATGCCATAAATGTGTAAGTTTTAGTACTTTCTTTTGCATGGTTTAATACCTTGAGATATGAATGAGATAATGAAATAAAAGTGTAATTCATTCATGATTTATAAGATGGTCATTAGGGGTACATAATGGCCTATACATACTAAGTGAAAAGAGAAAGGAAATATGCAGTAAAAATGACCAAATGAATAATGCACATGATCAAATGAATAGTAACTTGACTTGTATGTTTTGGCACCTTAATGAATGGGCATTCTAGGCTCCTAAACTCAATGCTATACACACCTAGACCTTATAATTCTTTATTATACATAAGAATATACACTTAGAGGCGTGAAACAAAGTTAATGTTATATGTTTACACATGTCATGATAAGTCTTATGTATGCTTACATGTTCTAAATACTTGATTTACATACCAATATGCATGTGTATGACTTATAAATGCACTTATACTTGAATACAAAGGTGTGTAATGGCATGTATGAAGATAATAGCTAACCATATATGCAAATGGAAGTCAATGATGCATAAGCACACTTAATGCATGGTAATATGGTTCAAAGACTTAAGTTAGCTAAAAGGCATGCATAATCCATAAATGCAAAGCATGAAATGTTATGAGATGATATGGTGTTTATATGCTCATTATGAACCAAAGTTGAATAATGCTTACATGTCATGAATGATTATGGATACTTAAAGATGATAAGTCAAGTACAATATGTGAATGACTTTAATAATTAAAAGTAAATTGAAAATGCTACAAGTTTAATGGATGAGACTCATACTTTTCCATGAGCTATCGATAAGGGCAAAGCAGTAGTAGGTTTGTGCTAGTATTCCATGATTAGTAATTGGTCTTTTAAAGGAACTTTTCATAAAAGTATGATGATGTATGACTTATTAAATGTTCATAGCACAATATATGCATACATACATATCATGTCATGTACATTCATGCATTCCTACATAAGCATGACATGACATGATAATGAGGAGGTATAAAGAAGAGATGGTTATAGAGCTTGAACAGAGTTTGTTATTAATACATACTAGTCACATAGTTGGATTTCCTCAAGAAATCATAGAGTTGGATTCCTATATAGAATGATAGAGTTATGTATATATATATATATATATATATATATATATGATACGTTCCTATAAAAACCAGATGTACTAGTATATTGGACCCAGTACAGGATTGTGCACAATCATAGAGGCAAAGGAATTGATACAGGAAAAACAGATGGAGAGTGTAATTCATCATTGCATTCTCAATAGCATATTCCATCACGTATCACATATTTTGTATATGGAATTAAAGTGTGGAATTTTACAACTGGATGTTTTAAAGTCATACTATACTAAATTGTGAATGGATGATGTTTATATGATAAAGTTCATAGGTAAAGAGTAACATTAGATACGGGTGACAATTGTTACTTAATTATCTAGCTGTGTTTATACAGGATATGACAAATATTGAAATGACTTGTTTCATGCTAAAATGATTGTTTCTATGATATTATCTACTCATTATATTACTTGTAATCATTTTTACTAGCACCACTAGGATTTTCTCAGCATTTGTCATTTGATGAATGCAGGTACTAATGCTATAGGAGAGCACAGGGGTTAATGGTGTCAGCAGTAAGTCTAAAGGTTTAGCTGGACACTATGGCAGAGAACCCAAACTTTCATGATAGCTCCTTTACCTTGAGATTTATGTAACTTTCTCTTGTGTTTTTTTTGGCAATAAAACAATTGTATTATATGACACATGTAATTATCACAAGATCACTTAGGGCTTTTGAGATCGAATGATATAACTTTGTATGATTTTTTTATATGGTTTTTGTATACATCACATTTCACCTATAGCACAAGTTAAATGATTATGATATGTTGTGACTTATATTTACAAGATTGTTAATGCTTATAACTGGTACACCTAAGCATGTTTAACATTGTCATAGCTCAAAACATAAAGATAAGTCTTAAAAAAAGAATGGAAGCATCCCTTGTGAAGTAATTATTAATTTCCTAATTTAGGAGATCTATAATTATACTGTGGGAGCATGTCTCATCGCTTGGGGTGTGACATCAATTACCAATAAATCCAAAATTCTACCTTCATCAACAACTACCTTGAAGGATGTCAAAGAGGTGGGCTAAAGTTGAAGGAGGAGATTGATAAGTTATTAAAGTAAGATCCATGAAGCATGCATAATATGTATGATGGTTGGCAAATGTAGTGATAAATATAACATTCTAGTATGCAGGTTCACTTGTATTTTTAAATGGGTGGCTATATTATTCAACTTGAAGAATATTATAGCAACATATTAAAGAGTCATGAATGTCACCTTCCATGACATGATTGATAAGTCCATGGAGATTTATATTGAGTATCATAGTAAAGTTAGAAAGAGATGGACCATATCAAACATTTGAGAAAGGAATTTTAATTAACCGAAGTGTATTACCTTAAAATTAACCCTTTAAAGTGTGCATTCAAAGCAAAATTTGAGACTTTCTTAAATTTATTATTAATTAAAGTGGAGCAAAAGTTGATAAGAATAAAGCTAAATCTATAATTAAAAATCAACATCCTTAAAATAAGAAACAACCTCAATGATTTTAAAGCCAAGTTAATTATGTAAGATAGTTTATCCTTATCTTTGTCAAAAAGCCTAGAAATTTGTTAGAACTCTTAAAACTTAAGAAGGAACAAGAGTTCATACAAACACTAAACAACCTTTAATAAGTTAAAACAATACTTGATAAAACCATAAATATTGATGTTGCCTAAAGATAAGGTGATATTTAAATTATATATTTATAGCACTAAAGAGTTTATTGGGTGTTTACTCATACATAACAACTTAATAGGTAGTAAATCTTTGATTGCAATAAAAAAATACTCATTGATAAAGAAGCTATGTTTATCATTACATTACGATTGTATGAAGCTATGACATTATGTTATCAAATTATAAGTTTATTTGATCTCCTAAATATACTTAATGAAATACATGTTGTCTTGGCCATTTATCATTGGATGGACTAGGAAATGGTCATTAGCTTTAGCTAAATTCAATTTAGTGTATTATTATAAATAAAATCCAAGGATAATCTTTGGTTGATTTCTTGACAAACCATCCATGTTTAAAGCTAAATGATAATTGTTGACCTTGACTTTTCACCCACGTGCTATAATTTCAGATTTTCATCAATTCGGCTTAGTATATAAACCAGATGTTGATCCTAATTTATACACATGCCTTTGAGCCTCCTTTGAGTGTTCTGGACATGCAGAGCACGTTACATTTTACTTATGGAAGGTGGAGCACATAACATGCATTTTCTGATATGTGGAGCATATAGTGCTACATGTTGCACATGTTCTAAAAATATACACATGAGGGCGGCCTTTTCCCGAGCAAATCTAATATGCTCCATATAGTACCATGCATTTATACCCCAAATGATTTTTATTTAACCTATGATGCACATCCTAATGCACTCATATTAGGTGGCATACATAAGTAAAAAACACATCATCTTGGGCATTTGCTACTACATGTTGTGCATATAGCCTTTTTCTAGGCTATGTATTGCACACATAGCACTATGTGTTATGCATATGGCTCATAAATTTCTAGAATCCTATATTGTTAATATGTTTTTGTTAATCCTATGACCCTTACCTATAAATACATGCCTTGTATTTATGGAAAAGAGGTTTAAAATTAACAAAACTTGCCTAAATTTTGCCAAAATCTCACCACACTTAATAAGCACTTAATTAAGTAATTAATCTAGGATTAAAGACTAATTAATCCTACTTAAATCCCTAATCATATTTTGGAAGCAAGATTTCAGAAACTACTCCTTTAGTGAGTTGAGGATGCTTATTCTTTTCTTCATTTACTTTTGATTACTTTGTGGTTTTGGATTTTTGGCTTTATTTTAATGATTAGCTTTAATCATGCATGCTATGATAGCTACCAATGCTCATTGATGATTTAAATGATCTATAGTTGTTGTAAATCAGCTAGGATTTAAGATTTATTTCATGTTTTTGCCTAAAAATACATTTTCCTTTTATTTTTCCTCGCTACATGTTATGTATAATGTGTTATGTGTGCCATACATGATCTATTTATGGTGCACATTCATCTATATGTTATGCATATAGATGCCCAATTTTCCAAAAAAATCATGTTTTTCATTCATTTTTGCTTGATTTCAATTGATTTCTCTTGTTTCTTAAAGTTTTCAGTAGCATTAGTAGCTTCATGGTAGCCTTAATGATCTGAATTCGTCATACATTGATCACATTTCATTAATTTTAGCTTTAAAATTAATTTTTCAACTTAAATGCTTATTTAATTTGTTTATTTGCAATGTTTGATATGATTAGCTCTGATAAGTTGTGTTTTGCTATCTCTAATTGACTCTTGAATGATGTTAGAGTCTTCCAATCTATTGCCCATGATCAATTTGTTGATTTTGCTATTAAATCATTATTATTTTACTTTATTTCTCAATTAATGTCATTTTGATTATGATTTAGCTTGTCTCTTGACATATTTAGCTTAATTGGATGTTGATTTATTTCTAAGTGATGTTTTATATGATCTTAGAATCTTCTAATTATACTATTGATTGATTTTGCAAAAAACTGATCACTTTTACATGATTTTCATGATCTGACTCATGATTATTCCTATTTTCATGATTGTTGCCATTACATTCATGGACTTTGACCCTTAATTCATGCTTTTACATGGCATTGCTATTAATGATTATTTGCTCATGTTTTGCATTTTCATTCATGCATTTTTGGCTCATGCTACACGAGGTTCACTTTTTCTCGAGTGGTAGAGATATTGCTTAATATCTCAGATTTTTATATCATTAAAGATCTTTTGTAATAGAATAGACCTCTATTTTATTTCCCCCGACATGTATGATTTAACTTTATCTCACCATGTATCCCATACCTTCCTTGATCCCTTTCTTTGGGCTATTATTCTTATTTTCACTCATGTTGCTATGCTCATTATCATTCTTATGCCATATCATCTCACATGTCATGCCTATGCCATGTCACCTCACATGTCATGTCTATCACCATGTCATCTCACATGTTATGCCTATGCCATGTCAACTCACATTTCATGCTTATGCCATGTGATTCCTATGCCATGTTTCATGCCATGATTATCATATCATACTTGCCATGCTATATCTACCATGATTGTTGTTATGCTATACTTCATTGTATGTTTATTTCATGCTTATGAATGCTTACCTGCCTAGGGTAATTAACTCGACTAAAATGGTAAAATCAAACTTAAAACTTTGAGGGAATAGATCTCCACCACCTGAACCCATCTCTGAAAGGTTTGACTTAGCACTCTATGGGTTGGTTGAACTAAATCCAAAACCATATGATGGCAACTCCATCTTACAACTCTTTTGAGTCTGTCTCATTTCTCAAGGTAGCCTCTCGAGAAGACTACATTTTTGCTCTAAGCAAGCCCCCAGTCCGTGCATCACAAGCCTCCCTCTAGGTCATGGCAAAAGCCCCCCCCCCCTCAACAATGGCAACTCCACTAGGGACCTATGATAAAAGCATGGTGGCATTAAAATCTTAAAGTTTCATATCAATTTTCCCATTTTAGTTAGGGTAATTGCATTGCATTTCACATACATAGTTTACATCTACACACCATCATTTATCTCATATCAAATCGATGATTATGGGTGAGTGAGTACCTTAGACTCCATTCGACTTCTTGAGAAAGCAAGTCTACCTTTGTCACATCTTTCGGCTGCGTAACATGCTCCCGTAGAATGAATTATTAACTTCCTAACCAAAAAAGTCAATAATTATCCTACAAAAGATTTCATACATTCTATATAACTTTTATGCAACCTCATATTAATCTAATACATTTACTACTCCTAATTTTTAATATAACATCGTAAATAAATCATCACCTCATCACAGTTATAATATACACACATTAATTATATTTTTATTTTTACATAACTTAGGTTTGTCAAACTCACTTTATTTACTGCCAGAGTACTTATTTATATAGTTGCATAATAGTTTATAAAGATAGAAGTCTGAAGGAACTTAAACCATTTACCAATTTTCTATTGGTATGTCCAGCTGCTTCAATGATAATCCGGTTCTGCGACTTTGCTTGGTCCTACATTTGTCAATTGGCAAATGCTAAGTATAAAACTTAGTGGTGCTAGTGTAACAAGTACCACACATATGCAAAAATACTTCTTAACATGTCAACATAATATCATTTACTCTTAATGATAGGTCATTAAATAAACATGGTTTCATTTACTATTCATGATTAATAATTCAGCCATAATATGGTTATGCACATTTACCATTTCAACATAGCATTTACCATATTCATATGTCGTACATCTCTATATGAGTATGCATTATGTCATGCAATCTCCCTCATTTCTGATCACATCATTAATATGGGCATTTACTAGGTCTTTCTTTATGCTAATTTCAGTGGTACCACAATCATATCTCATATAATATACATAACCTTTTCAATTCTTTCTTTATTATAACTTTATTGTATGTATTCCCATAAGAATTTAATCATTTATCCTAGTGTTAAGCATTAAACATATTTCCCATATCAATATATATCTTCCCTTCTTTCTTATGTCACCATGATATGCTATGTCATGAATTATGATTAATGTATTATGAATATGCCATAAAATCGTTTGAACATCATTTTCTGTTTAATTTTATTACTCTCTTACTTTTGATATTCATTTAATAACTTACAGTTATCTTGTCACTATTTTAATGCTACATACTTAATTTTATAACTAATTTTATCCCATTATAAACTGCTTCTTATTACTTAACTATGGTGGTATTTTAATAAGATAATTAATAACATATTATTTAATTATCTTTTCTTACCTCTTTTTGTATCATAGTTAATAATCTGTAAAAATAGTTTATATCATTTACCTCTTACCAAAACATGTAATTTAAAAATAGGTTCTTATTTTATTCTGAATTTATAAGTATATAGGTACTTATCAAATAGCTAGTATTTACATCATCTATTTATTAATCTATTATCATTTAAACACTAATTTTGAATTTATAATATCTTAGGCATATAGTAAGAATATCCAGTATCAAAATTCATAAATCAGGTATTTAATAACTCTTAAATAATTTCCTACTAAAATATTCTTTAATAATCCTCATGTCATATAACCAATTAATGATTTTACCAGTAACTTTTAATTAATCCTTTAATCTGTCATATTTAATAATATCCAAAA
>CANYBF013137222.1:0-15699 GCA_948192965.1 Dalechampia spathulata | reverse complement strand
CATTATGCTTAATGAGTACCATTTGCCTTTGTACTTTTGGGCTGAAACGGTCAATACCGCTTGTTATGTCACCAATAGAGTCCATTTGAGACTTATTTTGAATAAAACTCCTTATGAGCTATGGATTGGTAGAAAAACAAGAATTTCATACCTTAGAGTATTTGGATGCAAATGCTACATTTTAAATACCAAGGATAACCTTAGGAAATTTGATTCCAAAATGGATGAAGGATTATTCTTAGAATATGCTACCTCTAGTAAGTCCTATAGGGTATCTAATAAATTTTCTTTGGTTGTTGAGAAATCTATGCATGTTGTATTTGATGAAACAAACTCACTTGGTCCAAGAAAGGACAATGATGATGATGATGTAGCTATCCTAATGGAACAAGGAGTTGAAAAAGAGCATCAACAAGAAGTTGTTTCCAAAGATGTTGAGAAGGAAGAAGTGAATGATCTTCCTCCATACCTAGCAGCAACTAAGATCGATTATAATCTTCCAAAGGAGTGGTAATTTCCCAAAGGACACTCCAAGGAACAACTTCTAGGTGAACCATTAAAAGGGGTAACAACTCTATCTAAATTTAAGGATGTTCTTAACAATGTTGCATTTATTTCTCACATTGAACCTAAGAACATTAAGGATGCCTTAGATGATGAGAATTGGGTCATAACAATGCAAGAGGAGCTAAATCAATTTGATAGGAATAAGGTATGGACTTTAGTGCCTAAGCCTAAGGATGTATCTATTATAGGTACTAGATGGGTTTTTAGAAATAAGTTAGATGAGGATGGAGTGATAACTAGAAACAAGGCTAGACTTGTAGCACAAGGTTATTGTCAAGAAGAGGGTATTGATTTTTATGAGACTTTTGCCCCTGTAGCTAGATTAGAAGCTATTAGGATGTTATTGGCATATGCATCTCATATTGGTACGCCCGTACCACATTCAATAACACAAGACTCAATTGGTACGCCCAAACCGTATGGCCGTACCTCTAATCAAGCAACAGTTGATACGCCCGTACCAAACACAAAAATACTTAGAAAATTGCAAATAACTTAAATTGACTCACACGTGTCATACCAATCAAAACCTAGGGTCTAACACAAGTGATCTACAACATCAATAATGCAATAAACACATAAATAAGCTCAAAGAGGAAATATAAATAATTGATAATCAATGTTTGAATTTTTTTACCTTCAACAAGGTTAATTCATATCAATTTAAAATCCTTTTAGCTTAAAAGAGATGTTGAGAGTGCATTTAATGCAAAAATATTTGTTATTTTCTTTTTTATAACTTTGCAGTAAAAGCAATTTATAAGTCATGGCATATAGAGGAGGTATGATTGTATTGTTGTTTGGTATGGGGATACATGTGGTGGTACGACCATATGGTTGTACCACAGCCTTTTATCTAGAATTCATAAAATATATTGTTATTAATATCAAAATCAAGATCAAGAATTCTCAAGGTTTAATAATTATTTTTAAAAATTTATCTTTATTAATTATTTAATTAATGTATATATAAAATTATTGTATCAAAACTTATAAAAATATGATAATATTTAACTATTAAATTAAATTGTAAGAAAGAAAAGTAAATAAAATGTATTTTTTGAGAAAATAGAAAAAGAATGGGATAATTACAAAAATATGCAAGTTTTTATTTTGTGTTTTTAAAAATCCAAGGTGAAAAAGTTTTTTTTCAAATCTACCTAATTTTAACTAAAAATACATTTTTTAAAACTTTTTTTTTACTTTTACCTAATTCTCTTCAATATGTATTGTCTTTAAATTTTCTCCAATTTTTCATATCTTTTATTATATCTCATTCTTTTTTTCTTCTTATCTCATATACTTGTATCCTTTCTCTTCTCTTATATGCTTCTTCTTCTTTTTCATTTGTCTTTTTCTTCTCTTATATGCTTCTTCTTTTTTTTTCATTTATCTTTTTCTTCTCTCATATGCTTCTTCTTCTTCTTCTTCTTCTTCATTTTTCATTCTTTTTTTTCATTTTATTTTTTCTATATCTACAATCTTCTCTCTTCTTTTTCTTTTTATTCTTTTTCATTTACAGTTCTTGAACTATATTTTAGTTCTGTAAATTTTCAATTTCACTAAACTCATTTTTTTCCTAGATGTATAATCTTTCTTTTTTTTCATTTTTGTCTTCTTAGATCTCTAATCTTCTATCTTCTTTTATATTTTCTTTTTCATAGATCTATAATATTTATTTTCTTTTTTCATTTTCATTGGTAAGTCTAAATTTATTTTATTGTTTTGGCTCGATAGAATAATTTTGATTGAATTGAAATCTAGAAAATTTAATTTATGAATTAAAAATTTAATTTGATTTGGTCGATTTGGTTGGGGAAATTTGAGTAAGAACTACTAAGTAATTGGGTGAACAAATAGTTATTGTAAAATCAATTTTTGTTTTAGGCAAATGAATTTGTTTGGCCAATTAAATTCTTCACAAATTAGAGAATTTAAACTTCGAATTTCTTATCCTTTAGAGTTGTCAAGTTGGTTTTAGAAATTGATTGCTAAGGTGTCGATCTCAAATTTGTTTATCATTCTTATTGTATAACTTTTGAAGTAGCTATTCAAGGAGCTTTTCATAATAATATTGATGGTATTTTTAGATCCTAATCTTCCTTTGTAAGAAAATTTGAAGAACATAAAATTGATAGAAATGTTATTTTTCAAAAATATTATGGTAAAATGGTCAAAATTACTCTTCCATTATTATGAGTCATGTAAATTATCTCAAAATTATTTCATGATTCATACAAATCATATCTTGTTACTTTTGATTTAAAATTTCTTCTATTAATAATCCATGTTATGATTATATACATACACATACATATGTAGGATTCATAAGGAGAAAATGGAGAAATGACAAAAGGAGATTAAAGAGTTACGAATGTTTGATGCATTAAAGAGAGAAGTTGGTACTCTCTTGCATAATGTTAGATGTGTGCTTCAAATCATGTTATTGACTCTTGAATGTGATTGTCAAAATACCTTTTTGTTGCTTCAAAATCACCAAAAGAAATTAATTGAATTTCATCAAGTGATCATGATATGTATAGATACCTTCATTAAGGTAGAGATAGCTTCTTAAATTTGACTTTGTATATAATTTTGTAAACCTTTTTGTATCGTTGTTGTATACTTTTTCTATCCTTGTTGTGTACTTCATGTATTCCAATTATATACTTGTAGTAAACATTACATATCAAATATTACGTGAAATCCCAAGTATGGATGGCAACACAAGAATCAAACAAGAATTGAAGAGAGGTAAAGAAATGGAAACACAAGAAATTTAGAGTGGTTTGGCCAACAAGTGCCTACATCAACTTACCTAAGCAAACAACTTAGGTTTCTACTAATTAATACACAAATACAATAAAGAATTCTTCAATAAGAATTCAATCCCAAGTGTTTTCCCAAGGCTCACACTTAAACCTTTACAACAAGTGTTTTCCTAAGACTCACACTAAACCTCACTCAAGAAATCAAGAAAATACTTTAAGAATACATCAAAATGTATTTAACAAAGAAAATAATGTTTGTAAATTGATTTCCTACCTTCAATAAGGTTAATCTACACTTATATAAGCTATTCTAAGCTTATATGACTATTGGGGATGCATTAAATGTAAAATATAGCCGTTATACAACTTTTTCAAAAATGCTAAAAAATACATATTTTGACCCGTAGGCCGTATGCCCTCCTGTATGACCGTACGGTACCCAAAAAATGTCTTTAAAATGATGTCAAAACATCACGTACGACTGTACTACCAAGTGGTATACCCGTACCAAACTTTCTGGACATTTTTCTACTCCGTACGACCTCTTTGCACGCCTGTATGACTTGGGAAACCAAATGGTACGCCCGTACCACTTCTTGTACGTCCGTACCGCATAAAAAACCCTGACAAACAAAATTCCTGAGAGCACCGGTACGACCGTACCACCTATTAGTACGCCCGTACCAAAATAGGTACGTCCGGAATAAGCTTAAAACACTCAAAACTTCAATAATTTTCATAAAATATTCTTTGTTAACATCAAAACTAAAATGAAGGACCCCCATGGTCCAACATTACGTTTCATAAAATATATTGTAAATACATATATCTATGATATTTTAACTTGTAAAAAATATAATTTTGTAAATCTTTTATATATTTATAGTTATTGTACACTTGTAATAAGCCTTATACATTAAATATTATGTTTTGTAAAATATACTATAAACATCAATATCTTAAATGTTTTAAGTTGTAAAAAATATAACCTTGTAAATCTTTTGTAAACCTGTTATATACTTCTTATATCTCTATTATATACATCTTTGTGTTCTAGTCGTATACTCCTTGTATACATACATGCTTTGAAAAATGTTTTAATTATGATTTTTAATATAATTTTTTTACAAAATAAAATATTTTAAAAATTATGAAAATATAAAAATATATTTTTTAAAAATATGAAATTAAAAATATTATTTTAAAAAATTTGAACTTTTTAAAAAATGTATCATATATGTAATACATATTTAAAGGAATTGAAATGTATATTTGAAAATCAAAATTGTAAATTATAATTTTAAACTATTAATTTAAAATAATATACTTTTATATTTTAATAATTTTTAATTTTAAAAAATATTTTATAGGAAGTAATATATTATATATTAAAAAATAAAAAGTTAAAGAATATCAAAAATGAAAAAATCATAAAACATCTGAAATCCCAAATATAGATGGCAACACAATAATCAAACAAGAATTGAAGAGAGGTAAAGAAATGGAAACACAAAGTGGCTCAGCCAACAAATGCCTACATCTACTTACCCAAGTAAATAATTTAGATTTCCACTAATCAATACACAAATACACCAAAGAATTCTTTAACAATAATTCAATCCCAAGTGTTTTCCCGAGGCTTACACTTAAACCCTTACAACAAATGTTTTCTCAAGGCTTACATTAAACCTCACTTAAGAAATCAAGAAAATATTTTAAGAATACATCAAAATGTATTTAACAAAGAAAATAATATTTATAAATTGATTTTCTACATTCAATAAGGTTAATATACACTTATATAAGCTATTCTAAGCTTATATGATTGTTAGGAATGCATTAAATGCAAAATAGAGTCGTTATACAGCTTTTTTAAAAATGCTAAAAAATACATATTTTGACCCGTATGGTCGTATGCCTTTCTGTATGCCCATACGGTACCAAAAAAATATCTTCAAAATGATGCCAAAACATCACATATGGTCGTACCATAAAGTGGTACACCCGTACCAAACTTTCTAGATATTTTTTCACTCCGTATGGCCTCTTTGCACGCTCGTACGGCTTAAGAAACCAAACGGTACACCCGTACCACTTCTTGTATGCTCGTACCGCACCAAAAACACTGACAAGCAAAATTCGTGAGAGCTCCGGTGCGATCATTGTCACATCCACATTAGAGAGCCGAGGAGTCTTGCATTAATGTGTGTGTATGTGTTAAATGAATGGTAAGATTGAGGCAGTTGATGATATGTGGATTCTTGTGTAATGAGATGTATGCATTTATGTTTTTGTGTATTGTGATGTATGTATATCTATTTTATTGGTGTTGTTGTTGCCTTATTGAGGAGCAAGTCTTCTTGGTTGGATGAGGGACAACCATTTTGTTAGTTTAGGGGTGTATAGGAAGTGTTGTTAGGTGTGGCATTGGTTTTGGTGCAGGTACTTTGAGGAATAGGCCTTAAGTTAGTCATAGCTTGGTTTGGAGTGTCGGTACAGGTGTATGGGATCATCGTACGGGCATACCAAGGACGGGGAATAGGAGACCTTAGGTTCCTGGAGACTGTACGGGCGTACTAAAGGGTGGTTCGGCCGTACCATTACTCGCAGGAAAATTTATGTATCAAGAAAATTGGGGTGGTACGGGCGTACCGAATGGGTATGGGCGTACCACTGCTTGCAGGAAAAACAGGGTATCAAGAGTTTTAGTTCGGTACGGGCGTACCAAGATCCGTACGGCCGTACGCGACTTAAGTTTGATGAGTCAAAGGATAAGTATTAAAGGTTTCTTCCTTTCTTGTTCCTTTTAAACCTTCTAAAACCTCCTTAAACCATTATTAACAGCTGGGGAAAGAGTGCTTAGTGGCTTTAGACGTGTAAGGACTAGGAATTTAGCTTGGTGATTGATTGAGATGAGATTACAAGCCTACATTAGAAGTCGTTTGATTTCAGGTTTATGCTAGTTTTATGTTTCTAGGCATGCTTGGCCTATTGCTTTACTTTGGGACTTAAGTAAAGTCTATACATGATGTTTTGTGATTGGTAGGGTATCGTTTTGATACGATATACTGATGCTTGTATTTGATATGCTTTGACTTGATATTTTCCTTGCTGTCTAATGGAATGAATATGGATTCTCTTATGGTAGAAGCATACTTGTATGTGATGTATAAATGACATGCATGGTGATGAAGGAAGCATGGAAAAGAGAGAAAAGAAAGCGAGTAATGAGGGCAGAGCTAAGCTCTGGGCATACTGGGTCAAATTATGTTTATGAGATTCCTTTAAGGAATCGTTTAGTTAAATGACCTCCTAAAAGGGAGATGAGTCTCGAGACCTACCGTAGAAAAAAGGAGCAAGGCACTGTACAGATATGTGACCTCCTTCGGGAGATGAGTACCGGTACCTATCAGGACCCAGTATGTGCAAAAGAAATATGCATAATTACCGGAAAACAAGAGTGAATGGAAGATGAGAATGAGGAAGAATGCATGCATAATGGCATTCATAGTTTATGCTTGAGAAATGTATGCTCTGATATGGTTGTCTGATGATGATGCTATGTTATTTGTAATTGATACACTGCTATATGATTGATGAATCGACTTATTGCATTATGTGTCTGTTCATATGTATTCCCTAGCACCACTGAGTTTATCTCAGCATTTGTCATTTGATGAACGTAGGTTCAGAGCCTTTGGGTGAGCGAGCAGAGAAGGAGTAAAGGTCGTCAGCAGAGATAGGCTGATCTTGATGTGGTATTGGACCTTGAAGCATACTCCGACTTCTTTTGTTTTATAGCTTTGTAGTCGTAGAGGTCGTAGTTGTCCCGTATTTTGATGTTACTGATGTATAGACTGGGTATTATCAAATGTCATGTACAGTTTTTATTATATAATGACATACAATTCTTAGTTTTATTGCTTGACATTGTGAATGTATGAGTGGATGTCCAGGGTTCGGTAGTTTGTTTGTTTTTTTTTATCGTCACCATATATAGGGACGTGTCCCCATACAACTTGTACTTTGATGACAAGGTATCCCTTGTGGTGTGATTATCGGTTTCCTGTCCGGGAAATCGGTATTCATGCTACAGGAGCATATTACTCCAGGTATGGGCTGAGTGTGACAGCCGTACCACATATTAGTATGCCCGTACCAAAACTGGTACGCCCGGATGAAGCTTAAAACACTCAAAACTTCAATAATTTTCATAAAGCATTATTTGTCTAACATCAAAACTAAAATCAAGGACCCCCAAGGTCCAACAATATCCTTTATTATTAAAAAATAAAAATATTTTTATAAAAAAAAATAGATTTAAAAGAATTTATTATTAAAACCAGATTTTTTAAAAAAATTTATATATTTTTGTTTGAATATATAAGTTATTTTAATAATTTTTAATTTTGAAAAATACTTTTATAAGAGTAATATATTATCTATTAAAAAATAAAAAATTAAAGAATGTCAAAAATGAAAAAATGAAAAAATACTCTTTATTATTAAGAAATAAAAATATTTTTTATTATTAGAAATATTTTTTATTATTAAAAATGATTTTTATAAAAAATAGATGTAAAGGAATTTATTATTAAAATCAAATTTCTTAAAACTTTTATATATTTTTTATGAATTTATAATTTATGTTCATATATTTTTTTATTGATAATATCATGAGATAATTTAAATTATATTTATTGTATGTTATTATGTTTATTTAAGATTATATTTGGTTGATAAAATCTGATCAGATTTTGAGTTGATATTTTTGTATTTTAAATTGATATATTATTTTAAAAAATATGATATTTTTATAAAAAAATGATAATTAATAAAATTACAAAAAATAACTTTATAACAAGGTAAAAAATTCCCAACAACACAAATCAGATGGGAGAGAATGGTATGACGAGGCAAGTGCGCATGTGACATTCATGTGCCTACCAACCATTCAAAAGAAAATAAAAGAGAACATGTCATAATCTTACACTTACACGTATTCCACTTTGCTTACACTTATATATTTCCATTTTCCTTTTTCTCTTATTATCTCATTTAAGTGGACACTTTTAAAAATATAATTTCCTAGACAAAATAAAAAATAAATAATTTCTAAATTAAAAAGTACTTCCACTTGGAAATTCATTCAACTTTTAATAATTCTTTTGAATTAAATAACTTTTTAATATAGGTTTAGTTTAGTATTATGATATGAAAAGAGTTTTTTAAATATTTTTTTATTTTTAATTAAAATTATTATTTGAAAATACAGTTTAGAAAAATAGATAAATATGCCTTTTTCAAAAACAATTTGTAAACATTAATTTTAAAAAAAATTAAAAACTTAAATAATGAATTTAAAATTATTCAAAAAATATTAATAATCTCAAATGGTGACATCAAACAAATATATACCGACATGTAATTTTGGACGTCATAAGCTCTGTTTGTTTGCCTAAAACTGCTTTTGAAACTTGGTTTTTGATTAAAATGATTATTTAAAAATACTATTTTATAAATATGTGTTTTTCTGAAAAGGTAGTTGGTGGCAATTAATTAAAAATAATGAAAGGCATTCATATGAGCTTCTAGAAGCGTCAACAACCTTAATTCGACGGCAATTTTATGTCCAAAACCCATTCCACTTCTTTATTATGTTGTCAAATATAATTTAATTCAATTGATTATTGAAAAAATTAATACAATTTCAAGCACTAATATTTATATATTATTATTCTTTATAGCAGACCAAATTAACCTCGCTGTTCTTAAATATTTAATAAAATTAAAGTAAATAATAAGACAACATGAAATAGATATAAAGTTCGAGGTTTTTATGGACAACAATACAGACATCAATTGTAAGAATTTAGTATTATACGTGTTTGGCACGAAATTGGAAAAACGTGTGTTGCGGGCATGCCAGAGGTAAAATCCTCAATAAATGCGCCTAGCGATTGTGAATCCCCAAGCTCCTTGGAACAATTTGTTTGGACGTAAGTATATTGTTTGAGTTAGTTTGAGAAATATTAAAGAAAATGTAAAGATAGACAAGAAAATGAAGAATAGCTTTAAGGAAAGTGTTTGTATTAAATGAAATATAAAAGACATAGATTAAGAAAAAAGTTTAGGAAACAATGCTTGAATTGAATAAACAGAGAATTGAGAAGAAATGCTAGTATCTTCGTTGTGCTATATTTTTTTGATCTTGATTCTGATCATCCTTTTTCCTGATGTCATTCCTCCCTTTTAATCTCACGTTTTTTTCCTCCAACTGTTACTGAGCTGATTTGAAAATAACCAACCACTCCTTGTGCTACATCCCACAGTCCCACGAGCTATGAGGACAGTTATCAGTTTCATAATTAGTCAGCTAATTAATTTACTTAGGCTTCTTAATAAACAAATTAATTAATAAATTAATCAAATTAATTTATTTCAGCTTAAAATATTAATTAACTAATAAACTCAGCTCTAAATTTAACTTTAGGCCCAACAATTATAATAAAATAATTCTATACAAATTGAAGTGAAAAAAAATTCAAAACTTTTCATTACGATAAAATTTTTCATTTTTTTATATTTAATAAAATGTTTTTAAAAGAACATTTATTTAAACTCGATAAAAACAGAATACCGATATTTGCATTAATTGGAGTTTATAGGACCATTGACAAGAGAAAGAGAAAAGAGAGAGAGAGAGAGAGAGAGACAGAACAGGAAGAGACATGACAGTGATGTGAATTTAATGCAATGGATTTCTTTATTGACTTTGATCGCATGCATGATATAAGGATCCACATGAGCTATGCGAGAAAAGTGAACCATCAACAAGAGGACAACCTGCTAGAGGTTGAACTTTCAGCCACGCTATTAGATGGATATCTACTCAACCCAACAACATTTGCTTCAAATGGGTTTTCTATATCTAGTTGTTATTTGTATCCAATAATTTACATTACTTAAGGCTCTAGCATTTAGCTTTTTTAGCTTTAGCATCTAACACTTTTACATTTTATATTTCATTTTTAACCTTTAATATTTAGCATTCCTATTTATATACTTTTAAAAGCATTGTGGGGTGGAATCTGCCCCCTCTTCATGAATTTAATTTATTACCTAAAATTATAAATTTATTATTTTTATTAAATATTAAATATTTATATATTAATAATTAATGACAATTATAAACTAATCAATATATATTTCATATTTAATAAAATTGATATATATTATTATATTGAGTTAATTACGAGAATACCACTTTTTCACAAAATATTTTTAAAAATATGAGACGCTCCTATATTATTTGCAAAATTTACTTTTCAACATTTTTCCTTTTCAAAATTATTCTTCAACTTTTTTATTTTCAAAAATACCATTTTTCATTTTTTTTAATACATAATATATTATTTCTTATAAATGTGTTGTGAAATTAAAAATTATTAGAATATCAAAAATATATTATTTTAAATTAATAATAAAAAATTTATAATTTAAATTTTTGATATCAAATACTTAAAATATAGATAGTTGTATTTTTTTCAATATCTGTTATAAATTTATATTTTTGAAAATATTTTTTCAAATTTTATATTTTTATTAAAAAATCAAATTTCAGTATTTTCATAATTTTTTCTGTATTTTTATAAAAATTATATTATATTATCAATAAATTTATAATAAATTCAATTTTCTCTTTCCCATTAGTTGGAAGGCAGACTTTGGACGTGGAGGGCTCGGCAGGATCTAGACATGTGGGCTGGCTCTGCTGTAGCTTTGTTTTGTGGGTTTGCTCGGCTCTAGTCTATTTACCTGTTTTGGATCCATTATCAGATATCCATGCACTGAAAATGTGGCTCTAACCCAACTACCCGTTTTAGGTCCATCACCAATTTAGATTTAGTTTATTAATGAGTGCAAGCTAATAAAATTGTTACGGGAAAATTCTTTCGAAAATCTTTATTCTCAGTCGATGGTATCTCCTCCCGTAGTATGAATGAGTTCATTATTGGTGTAAATCACTAACCAAATCTTAATCCAGATTCGATTATCGTAATTGATTAGTTAATATATCGCTTAATTAGTATTTTTGCCTGTATCAAGCTTCCAAGTTAATCATGAATGTGATTCAACATGCATGCACTACGTAAAATCGTAAAAATTACAGACAAATTTCTCCTACAAACATGGCGAAATCATCATGACTAATGTGCTTCACGTTAGCTTACAATTTCTCCTGGCTCGGAGTTCTAAGAATATGAGCTACACATCTAACGCCAGATCTGTGCTGTACATGACATGTTAAAACTAAAGAAATTACACAACAATAAAGAATCAATAGAGATTTCAAAGAGGAGAAGTTCAAGAATTAAACAATGTGAAAATTCAAGAATCGCTCGTCAGTTAAGGAAATCGTTTGTTCGTTTGCTGGGGGCAGAAGGCGGCAATTTACCCTTTGGGAGGAGATTAAGCAGCAATTGCCGATACTCGCCAGGTATATGGCGTACAGGGAAGGCAAGGCCATGTCCTGAACGGTTAGCTCCAACCCCATTCGAGAAAGAAACATTCAAGACCCTCGCATACGAAACTCGAGACGTGATAATGACAAGCAAGAAAATTATGACCAAACCCTTGTTAAGATTATCCATTATTTGTTTCTTCTCGTTGTTTGCAGAAGTTCTAGATCACGGGGAAGTGAGCGGAGAAGATGAGTGATCGGAGTGAAATGAAATTGAAGTGCTCGAGCTATCTTCTTTATAATGTTAACATGATGGGTAGAAAGTCAGAGAGATTGAAGGCTCTTCTTGGTGAGAGCACGTGTGAGTTCGTGGAATTGCACGTATTTCAATGGCAGGTTTGATGAAATTTGAAATGCCTGTGTTGACCGAAAGATAACAACTGGTAAGCATCCCGTGGCCGACCTTTTACACGTTTTCGTGTCGGTGCGGCTCATGCCCGTAAGTGCATTGCTTGCGCTCCTCATTCCTTCATTTCAATTAGTGGGCTAATATTTTATCCATTAAAAGAATAAACAGCTGAATCAACAAGGTATTCAAGAACTTGAAGCAATACTAATCCGGACAGCAACTTCCACTGCAACCATCCATTGCTTTTGGAGTTGAAACTAGTTTTTTTGTCAACTATTATAAAAAGAAGAAAGATTTATAGAACAAAACTTTGAAATTACATGATAAGCTAGTCTAACAAAAGAATGAATTTATGAACAGAATTATACATTCATTGCCTCGTAAAATTAGAAAAAAAGGAAATAATTACCATTTTTCTGTTTTTTTACAATTGGGAATTTGAATTTCATCTTTTCACAAACTAAGATTAGCCGGGTAGAGTTTCTCTAGGCAAATTAGGGAGTTACGGTACTAATGTTTTGGCTTTGCCTTGAGACTAATTGATCACCAATTGCCCATCTTCGAAGAATTCTCAGCAATGTAGCAGCTTTCCTTCTCGCTCTCATGGTTCCCGTCCCCATCAACTCCCATATCATTCTTTCGATTCCTTCGATCGCTGCCAGCTCCGCCACCATCTCTGACCCTCCTTTTCGACACAGTGTCACAAGAGTAGCAAGAGCGCTTTCTCTCGCCGCATCCGATCCTTCCCTCAACACTGAACTTAACTTTCTAATGGAACCATAAGCCGCCACGACTGCCGCTATACCACCTCTCTTAACAACCACTTCAAGAATCGTAACCGCCTCCTCTGGAACCACGCTCACGACTTCATTCACCGTATCCACCACGCCACCCTCCACCAACCTTCCCACCGTTTCTCTATCGCCCGCCAAATTTAAGATCGCCATCAACGCGTCTCTTTTCGAACACGTGTTTCCGCTTTTCGCCAAATCCATCAATCCTTTTAGGACACGTGTCTTTCTCCCTATCCTTTTCTTGTACGCGTGGATCCCAGACAAGCTGAATATTGTAGCTGCCGCATTCCCCTTAGCTTCACACGTGGCACCCGACCTCAACACCTCGACTATGCCTTTTAATGCTCCGTCAGTTTCCATGATTCTTGTCTTATTTGCTTCAAGAATGGAGAGGTTAAGTAACGTCGTAACGGCGTTAAGCTGTAGGTTCGGAAGGTCCGAACCTAGATAGCGTACCAATAGAGGGATGGTTCCAGCTTCAGCCATACAAACACGACTATCTGAATTAGTTTTTGCAAGAGCTCGAAGCTCATAAACGACGCCGTTCGCTACTTCCAGCGACTCTGAATTTGTTAATAACTTATTCACCAAAAACGACACTGTCATCTTCGTAGCCTCAAGCGCGGCTTTGTTTCTGAAAACGCCGGCGTTTTGATGGAGTTTATGGTCATTCTCGGCCGCAGTTTCGAAAGGTATCTTCTGCTCTCGACACCACATGCCAAGTAGATTCTTCAACGCTCTATTCGGGATTAGGTTTGTGTGGACCAATATCTGACCTGTTTTCGGACACGTGTTGTGCCCAGATTCAATCCACAAATTAATCGACTCACGATCATACGTTTGGCCGGTAGCCACCACCACCGGATCCCGCATTAAATCCAAACTGATCGGACACCGGAAGTCCGCTGGGATATTAATCTCCGCCGCAACTTTTCTTCTCCCGCCATCAGATTGCGGCGCTGATGCACCATAAAGAACACATTTCCCGTAACGCACGAGTCCAATCAAAGCAACAATCTCACATTTCGATTTCTCATCCGTTTGGTTTTGAATTTCTTCCTCTAGAATTTCGATTTCCTCTTCGCAACTTGAAGAATCACAAAGCCCTAATCTGTTAAATATATAAGCTAGCACGGAATTATCAGGCACTATCTCCTTCTTGACACGATCAAGCATCGCTATGACCTCGTTTCTTAGATTTCCATCTCTCGGATGTAAACAAACTTGCTGTTGCGAGCATTGTTTTCTAATCAATAGCACAAGTTCTCGAACATCTTCGCTTAAATTCACCTCATTAACAGGGAATATATCAACAAGCGTCGATAATTCGAGGGTTAGTTCATGAAAGCTACCGGCGAAAGATTGAACTTGGAGAAGCGCCCACGTTCTGCTAATTCCGTTACAACAATCTTCAATAAGAGTCTTGATTCGTTGTAAAACAATGTACATTTCTTCCAAACATAATGAGAGAGTTGGTGAGGGGAAAGAAACAGAAACAGGGTTTCGAGTAAGCTCTTCGAACAAGATTGAAAGCAGCTTTGATTTTCGGATGACCGATAAAGAATTGGACTTTAGAATGAACTGTAGAGGTTTAACAGAAGAGATTTCTTGGGATAGAAGCAAGAGGGATTGCAGAAGTTTCTGGTCTGAAAATTTAGGAGCTATAAATGCTCCGGCGGATGGCCGCCGTTTTCTGGGCGGAAATATTTGTGAAGGAGGAGGAGGAACAAACACCGTCATGAATGAAAACAAAGATCAATTTCAAGAACTGGGCTTTCCTTTTTCTTCTTATTCTTCTCGTTGGTTGGTTGTTTATCTCGTTAGCTTTCTTGGGTGACTGGTTTTCTTGGAGGGGAAAGTGGGTTAGCTTGTGATTAAAGAAGAAGGATTCTTGAAAAGGAAAATTGGTTGGCTTTTGTACGTAAACCAGGAAGGAAGAATGGTGTAAGAGAGAGAGAGAGAGAGAGAGATGGCTTTCTGGAATTGTTTATTTTGGTATAATTTGTCCAAGTAATTTAAATTTGTTTTATATAATGCAGTCTCTTGGGTATTAATAACATTATCAATATTATCGTAGTTCAGAGACAACAAACGAAGCACGGGTCAGCTTAGCTATACAACTTGGAAGATGGTTGGTTTTTGACTTTGTCTGGTTATCATAGCTTGGAAACATTGAAACATCCCCACCACCCTTTCCTGAAATCTTCAAATACAAAGAAACATATGCTTTTCATCTGATAAAAATTGATATGAGTTATAATGTTATTAATAAATTCTATGTTAAACTGAATTTTATTTTTTTGAAATAATCTATATTTTTTTATATTTTTTTTAATTATTAAATGAATTCTTGAAGTTATTATAAGATATAAGATTTGATGTTTAGTAACGATGAATCCATCACAGGTAACTTTTTTTTAATAAAAAAAAAAAAAGAAGATGTCAAGTTGTTTAGCAAAAAAAAAAAAGTAAACAGAAAATTTCAAAGTTAATAGCCTGCAACTTGAGCCTGTTGGATGGAATCCACCGAAAACAGTGGACCGACGGTTCTTGTTGGTACCAAAAGGTGATGCCCTCACCCCAAGGGCCCCCACCGCCCGACCCGACGAGCATCGTGAGGGAGGGTAAATCATGGTATCCAGCGGCCTCCTAGACGGGGACACAGGTCTTGGTGCCCACAAGGAGTCCACCCAG